>JBBPOI010000053.1:0-38555 GCA_038091355.1 Phylloboletellus chloephorus | reverse complement strand
TTTATGGCCAAACAGGGTTTTTGCAGTTTCTAGGTGTTGTTCATTGAGGTGAGTTTCTTGGAGGCAGAGGATGCTTAGCTGCTTTTCTCATAGTACTCTGCTGATGTTGGTCCATTTTGAGATTGGGTTTGTGTCTCCAGATTGTAGTGAATGTCTACCTTTCATGTTTAGGGTTGCTATCAGGATGTTTGCACTTGATCTTTTTTTTTGTGGTGTATTATTGCTAGTGGGGTTACCTGCTGGTTTGGCAGTAGGGGTGGATGTGGATGTGAGTGAGTGAGTAGCCTGGTGTGGCAATATTGTCTCCTGAAGGGAGTGTGTGTGTGGTGGTGCTCCGTCATCCCTAGCCCCAAATGTATCCTCAGGGATGTCCTCGATGGCAGGAGGGAGATCCCTTTTACATTTGGGGATGCTTGAACCAATGCCTATTTGAAAACTGGGGTTAATTTGGGGGGAGGATTGTAAAGACGTGGTTTGTCGTTGTACTTAGCCTCAGGCCCTATGACAACTCAGGCTGGCCAGGGGCAGCTATTTCCAGCTGTCATGGAGCTGGCATTGACTTGTTCTAGGGGGAGATCCTGTTTCTCGCCCTTTGAGCAAGTGGACTTCGGGTCCTACCTGGTGGTCCAGCATGGCCTAAATAGGCCTACCACCTTTGGCTTGTGCCAGTGAGACAATCACCACTTTCCTGTCCTGCATACAGTCAGTAAATGTGGGCAGGGATTATGAGTTTACCAAATGGTGTCTCATTCCACTATGGTCACTTGTGTTCTGGCTTTGCTATGACAGGACATGGCACAAGACAAGATTTTAATGAGTAGGGAGATTTATTACTTTTGGTTAGTTCCGTGAGTACAAATTAATAGGGTTGGAGTCTCATAGCGTTAGGTGTTCTCAGGTATCAAACAAGTTGGGCGACCCGAGTAGGTTGTATTTGTTTGCTTCATTTTTTGTCGTCATTTGTGCTAGGGCCATTGGTAGATGTGATCGAGATGATGATGGGATTTGCAGCATGGTGTGTCTGTAGTTGTGAGGAGCTTGTCGAGTGGGTGCGGTTGTCTGTCATGGTAGCATGTTTGCCTATGCATTGTCAGCACATAGGGGGGGCAGTGTATGATGGTATTGTTTCGATCGTGGGGGGCGTGTCAGGTGGATGCGGCCGTCGGTATGTAGATGCTGGCATCGTTTTTGATGTCATTAGCACGGAGAATCATTAGTAGATGTAATAGTGGGGGGACTTAGCAGGGTATTATGTTTTCCTATGCGTTTTTTGTGTATTGTGGTCGTGGGGGGCTTGTTGGGTGGGTGCGGCAGATCAGGGGAACGCGCTAGGTGGCTGTGCGAGGTCATTGTGGCCGAGTGAGGTTGTGCGTGGGTCGGTGTGCGCGGCCGACGATGTGTCGATGCAAGAAGCATTTTTAGTGTCATTTGTGCTATGGTGAGACGACTTAGCAGGGTATTGAGTTTGCCTATGCATTGATAGCGCATAAGCAGAGCGGTGCGGGGTGGTGTCATTGTGGTCATAGGGGGTTTATCTGGTGGGTGCGGGCGTTTGTGGTACAGACTTATTCTAGTTTGTATAGGGAGATCCTCGTAGTATTAGGTGCCACTGGTTGTTGGTCGAGCTAGGTGGCTTTGGTCGGGTGTGTTTGCTTTGTGTTTCGTGTCGATGGTGCGGTAGGTTACTCGTGAGGGTGTGGGGAGGGTTTGGGTGTTGTAAGGTCATAGTCTGTCCTTGCGCTGAGATCGCGCATCCTTGCCCGCCTTTTGAGCGTGGGAATAACTGACCATGGTGAGACCTACCAACTCCGATTTTTTGTTTCGCGTCCATTCATGGGAGGACACAGGATGGCTAATAGATATCCAGTCGTGCGTCACTCGGCGGTACTGTTATTTCGAGGACTAGGTATACATGACGAGTAAGCAGGAGACATGCCCGCCAGACGAGACAACGAGTGGAAGATGGAGAAACTCGACAGTAGGGCCCGTGTCGAGCCAGATGGAGCCCGTTCAGTGCTCTGCCAGTCGCAGTCTGAGCATTCTCCACGCTCCCATTGGACAGACGGACATGTTGCGCCACTTCGGCACGATCTCGGTGAGCGGACAATGAAACACTGCCGAATTGCAGCCACGGAACGACCTCGGCACCCGTGTCTCGAGTTCTCACGCGACCCGGCACACCGTGATGAGCTGAATCTCCGTCTGCCATTCCTTCGTTCGCTTTGCCAGTTTCTCCCATCAAGCAAGGCCCTGGATCATTCTTTCTCGGCGTTGCGATTTCGAGAACAAAGCATTCTTCGTAACCACACCTTGACAATAGAATTGTAAGTACAATGGAAACAAACGTGCTTCCGACGCGCTGCTCAATGGACGTTATATTGTCTCAGTAGAGGGGTCCAGCATCCCCGTCATAGCTGGCCCATATCCACCCTTCCACTATGCCCGTCGCCTGGGTGCAACGTCTTGCTCCCCTACTACTTCTCATCCCTGCTGTTCAGGTTTCTGCTAGGGATCAATCCCTCTGTGAGTCTCTCGTACCCAGCACGAGCGTTACTCATGCCTTTTCATCCTAGTCACGTCGTCTGTCACTTACTGTTCGGAACCTGATGCTCTCCTTATCCAACAATTCGATGTCGCCTACTTTCAGAAGAATTCCTCCATCTGGTTCAATATCTCTGCAGCCAGTGTTGTCAGTTCCACTGCCATCTTTTTCCCTAATTGCTCCATACCCACTTTCTCGCCAGGAACCCAACGTCAACGTGTCCGCCAACATCTTGCTGAATGTCTACGGAATGCATCCCGTCAACTTCACACTTGACCTTTGCTCTTTGTTCAACGGCGCGTTGTGCCCATTGCCGACCTACAACTTCACTGGATCCGATTCCATCCCTCTTCCCTCTTCTCTCGGCGTAAATGACAAAATCCCTGCCATAGCTTTTCAGATACCGGACCTCGAGGCGTGAGTTCCCATGGGCCGTTCCCTCTGCGCTGCTTCTAAGCATTTGATAGTTATGCACAGCTGACACTTACTGATGTCACCTCGGGCCAGCTCAAAGCTTGCGTTCAAGCGACCTTATCCAATGGTTGGTCAGCCCACCAAGCTGCAGTCGAGTGGGCCACAGGCGCCTTGGGTCTTCTTGCGCTTCTTTCTGCAATTTGGTATTCGCAATCACCGGGTGCTCTGGCCCCATATCGTTTGTTTGACCTCTTCTACCTCTTCCAGTGGGCAGCTTCGACAGCTCTTCTCGATTTAAATTACTCCTCGGTCTATCTTGCTTTTACGACCAATTTCTCGTGGGCGATGGGTCTCTTTCCGGCTTCGGCAGCTTCCCCAATTCAGCTTTCGATCAACAACATGCGGCACGTCACCGGAGGCAACATGGCGGATGCAACGTCTGGTTCAGCGGTAGCTTTGGTCAATAGGAAGCTAAGCCCATACAACGCTGTGGTTGTATCGCTCGACTCCAGTTATCAAATGGCCGATCTTGGGACAGAGACATTGGTGACGCTGGGCAATCTGACGACAGCAAATTTTATATTACCGGCGTTTGCTGGCAGTGTCGAGGAGCTGGACAGTGCCAGTACTGTCCAACTCGTCACCGCAACTTCCAGTAATGTACTCCAGGCTGGTGTCCCCATCTATGTCAACTATGTGGGGATCGGTACAGCTAATGCATTCATGACTATATTCCTTGTGGCGTTGATGCTATTGGCAATTTTGGCAGCGACACTTGCGCTAGGCTACGCCGTTGTGGTGCTCGTTGGTCGGCAGAAAAAGTCGAGCCGCTTCTTACACTGGAGAGAACAGTATCCAGCGTTTGCCCGCGCCTGGCTATTGCGCGTGGTGAGTCTACAGTGGACTTCTGAACATGAGACATTGTTTACTCATCTGAACCAGACCCTCGTTGCAGTCACCCCGGTCAGCATTTTCGCGCTGTACCAGTGGACTCTCAAAGACTCCTGGCTGTCAATCTTGCTGTCGGTAGTGCTCTTTCTAGGGGTGCTTGGCTGTCTCGTCTGCCCTATCTTCCAAGTGGTCCGCCTCGCAACACGTGCCACACCGTGCACATTGTACACGCAGCCTGAATTCCTCACTGCGCACGGCCCTCTGTTCGCCCTATACTTCCCAGAGCGGTATTTCGCGATGATACCATTTCTTGCTGGCATTTTTGTGAAAGCCATATTCACTGCTTTCGCCCAAGCGAATGGAGAAGTGCAGGTCATATCCATCCTGGTCATCGAGTGTGCGATCCTCGCCTACCTCGTGTTGGTTAAACCTCACAAGACGAGGCGCGCTGATGTTCTTGCATCCTATTTGGCGCTTACTCGTGTCGTATGTACTGGCCTGCTGATCGCGTTTATTCAAAGTCTCAACATCGCAGCCATTCCTCGCGTGGCAATCGGCATCGTTATCGCCGTCATCATTTCTGTCGCCGTCATCGTGATGTTTGTCAACACCCTTGTGAACCTGGGGTTAATGAGGGTGCCTGTACGATTTCGACGACGAAAAGCACCACTCGACGATGCATCGACTCTGGAGAAGGGAGACAACGAGGAAGTACGGCCTAGAAACCCGACGCCAGACAGGAACATTGAGCTGGATCCCAATACCATCCAAGCGTATCCCGAGAGCCCTTCGGAGAACATCACAGAAGAACACAGCACCTATTCGGAGGAGTCGGGCTCTACGACACTTGGTTCACTCCTGCCGCGGCGTTGGTCCTTCCAAGCATCTGCCCCACCGCATTCGCGAACACCTTCGCAGTCACAATACTCGTCGACAAACGCATCCTCACCTCGACGATCCCACCCTCCTTCACCGCTGTACCCGCACTCAGCATCACATAGTAGACAGCCAACAATCGATGAACACTCTTGACATGGTAGTACAACTTGTTTTCATGCGCTGTACATTGCATCCTCGTAGATGGTTTCTTTGGTGTTTTGCAGGACAATGTCTATGATGCTAGATCGTTATCGCATACACGCATACACTGACACGGACACTCTCTGACATCAAGCTGCACCATGGGCATTATTTATGTTCAATTAAATCTAGCCATTCACTAATTAGCTTCGCGCTGAGACTCGGGCAATGCAATGCGATTTCAAGTAGGCGAGACGTGAAGTCAGACCCACTTGCAGAGAGCACATGACCGTGGGAATCCCACCGCGTTACGTGTGTAACGCGTCCGGCGCGTCACGGGCAGCTCATCGCCCAAAGCTAAAATGCCCGCCAAAGCCCCCAAAGATAAGAAGAAAAAGTTGACCGACTTTTTTGCCCAGAGACCCTCCACGCCCGTTTCTTCCCATCCCGCAACTTTGTCGTCGTCCTCCCTCCCGGCGCCGACGACGTCCACGATGTCCGCGACGCGCACGGCCCGTGCATCCGCCTCTTCACGGCCAGCGACACGAGCCTCAAAGCCCGTCGCGGATCGCGGGTCCTCTTCCGCTGCCTCGAGTAAGCGTCCATCCGCTACCCCCTCCGTTCCCTCATCCCCTTCCAGGCGCTCCTCGCCAGTTACGCAGCCCTTCTGCCATGACAACGCGCAAGCGTGCTCGTTCGCCTGGGCTCCCCTGTGCATCTCCTCTCGACGCCCCTCCTGCCAAGCTCAGGTCCCCCAGAAAGCCCATGAAGGTATTCCAGTCTGACTCGGATTCCGAGCGCCCTCAGGCTGTCATCTACGTCACTTCTCCGTTCTCCTCTCGCAACTCTTTTTTGGCCCAAAGGTCGACGTCCATGCAGGTCCATGTCACACCACACGCTCTGCATAATAACACTTTAGTAGCGTCTCCTTTGGATTCCAGTAAGCAAGTTGTTTATAGTAGTCAATCTGACGAGGCGGAGCTCGCCTTCCCCGTCCTAGAATCGCACGACCTCGGGAATGTCGTAGAAGATGTCCAAAAGTGGAGACAGAAAGCATTTGCATCCTCTAATTCCTCTGCAACGCGCCTACGTGAGGAAGCTATGAAAGTTGATCCTCTCGCATCTTCTCCCGTTCGTCGCTCCCCCCCAGCATCCGTAAGGAGCGCCTCCCCACACTTCGATGTGCATCTTCGGTCTATGACAACGTCCGTCAGCAGCGCTGCTCTTCAGACGCCCATCCTTGCCTCTGCATGTCTTCCTTCACCACCCGACACCAACAAGCCTCCTCCGCTTCCACCTACCCCCAAAGCAATCGATGGGGAAGCCAAGACTGCCAAGCTCATCGCAGAAATCAAGGCAAGGGCCTTCGCTGCCAACCAATCCAGTGATGACGACCAGCCTCTTTCATTTCGCGAACTCGAAGACAGCGATGACGATTTTGTTGATGACCTACTTTCGATTGGTAGTGAAAAGGTGAAAAGGTAAGGATTTTGATTCAGAGTCCACTCTTGAATTTAAATTATGACCTCAAGTTCCCTGTTTCCACCGCCACGAACAGCGAGCGACGTATTTTCTTTCCCATTGTCAAGCATGCCCCCCACATTCAACGATGCAACCATCGACTGCACTCCTAGTCGCCTTTCACCGACATCACGGCCGACGCGAATGTCAGCGAGAAGCCGTAAACCAGCAATTCTTCTACCAAATACTATTGCTGAGTCTTCAATGTCTGTTGGCGTGGCAAAGTCAGTATCGTCCCTACCACACCGCAGGAAGTCACTAGCAACGAATCCTCTGGATGCTCTTTTACGCGAAAAGGAGTTGGCGGACAAACGTGGTGCTACTTGTGCAGCACTCCGTCTCGCGGAAGAAGCGGTCATGCAAGGTTCTTGCGAGGTATCATTAGACTCTGACGATGAGTTCCATACCCTCAATCGCCTTGCGGATGAGCAAGCAGCCTGGAAAGCTGTTCATGAATCTCGCATATCTTCCAGCCCCGCTGGCCTCAGCGACGCCGAGGACTTCGTCATAGGGGCTCGCGAGTCCAAAATGTTAGGTGCCGCGGCCGGTGAAACTATCGGCAAGATACTTACTGGCGACAAAGCTAGTAAAGGGAAGGAAAACGCACACAGTGTGGACCGGGAGAAAGCCCTTGGCGTCCCTTTGTGGACATTGTCCTCAGATGAGGATATAGAGGTTAACACCATGTCAGTCCTGCCACTATCAGGAAGTCATCCCGTTCTTGCTTGCTTAGAGCGTCTTCTCGAAAGTGGTGGTATGTGTTTCGTGATACCCAGATCTCGTCACATGGTTGACCATACGATGCTCAGACGATTCGCTGCTGGAAATGATTCTCCGTACCGGAGCTCTTGCTGATATCCCCACAGAAATCCTAATGTCAAATATTCCTCAGTTTTTGAACATGGGTAGGCAGTTCGCGCATCTCATCGTTTTGTGAAGCTGACATTTTTGCAGCCCTCTTTGCGTCTTCGCAGGTTGCCGACGCTGTCTCCATCGCGCTTCGTGATCTGTGGGCATTGAACAAGGACAAGGCACAAATGCCTTTCGCTGCTATCTTATCCGCATTAATTCGGTTAGGTGCAAGCCCTGCAATCCTCGAAGAGCTTGGGTTCATTACGGGTGGCGTTCAGAAGAACCACGTGACCCGTGAAAGCCTTCTGAAAGCGGTAAAAAGGCTTCTGACGATTGTGAAGGCCGCGGGTTTGTCAGTAGTACCCATGATGCATCTATTGACCAGACTGCTTATGGATTCATCCCAGTGCTGGTGCTTTCTCTTCCGAAGACGTGGCAAACGTGGTGTTGAGCTTGGTTATTATGGGACTTGATCCATTGACTTCGAGCGAGCTCCGAACGCACCTGAATATTACCATGGATGTTGTTTGTAATCGTAACGCAACGGATTCCCTTGTCCGTGATGCTTCATTTTCTCTAGATGCCACATGCTGATGTTTGAACTTATTTTAGCTCCGTGATATTTATCAAAAGGTCCTGAGTTTCGCGGGGAAACTGAGTCTTATGAACAAGGCTCGGTTAATCTCGTTGTTCGCAAGTGGCAGTGGTCCGACGAGGTATATTGCACGACGTCTGGCGTACTGCATCCTTGTTTCCCCGTCCATCACCGTTACCGTATGTCTTCCCCTTCAACTAGCAGCGCAACAACTAGAATATCACTCAGGACCTGGCACCCTCACTTGATCCGCTCATATTATTACTCTCGCCTGAGGCTGGATCCTGCGAGCCATTCGACGTCACAAGTGAATCGACAGATTATGAGGACCTTGGACATCTAGTAAACATCCTCTCTGTGGCCCTCATCGATATTGCGCCGTACGTGGAAGAAGAGCGTACTATCACGCAGTCCACGAGCAGCACCTCGCTGCAAGGAAGTCCGAACAAGGCCAAGAAACCACTAGTGCCACCTCTCGAGCTCCTTCGCAGAGTCCTTGAGGTTCTACAGAGTAAAATCGGTGAGTGTGCCCCCTCCTTGTAACCAACGTGAGGCATTTACGACGCTTGCCTTTCCAGTTGACACTCGTGCTGCCCATCTTGATCGATCGAGAACAAAGGCGGCAATACAGCGTCTGACAATGCGCATATATTTTGAGCGTATTGCGCTCATAGGTATACACCCGCGTAGACGGGAATCCATCATTCAGGCCTATTTTTCACCGCGACGCAAATAAATCGATTGCGGAGATGATTAGGCTCCCATTTCATACATTCACGCATTGGCAGTTTTGTCATGTGTGGTGCTTCCCTCACTGCCCTTCATTGCTAAGTTACTATACGCCAGGCGCTCTCATGATAGCCCTTTTATTCTACCTTAATTCTCAGATCACTCCCCCGTATTCATAGATACAGCTAGAGACATTTCCCGGCAAAACGCATTCAGTCGGTTATACATGACTTTGCGCAATGCAACGTGTCTTCTGCTAGACCGGAGTAGAATGTCGGTTAACCAGCTTACTACGAATCAATCTAATACTATGGTCTTGACTGACATATCCAGCGCCTGAACATGGACTGCGTACGAACATTGAGGACTCGACTGGTGGATGTGTATTGGGCCTTGGTTGGGGATCCTCAGACACGGGGAGCAGTGACGGGCTAAACAAGATCGAGTTCGATATCCCATACGGGGCTTGGTTCACGGGACTGACGATCTGGGAGTAAGGCTGGTGGCGGCACCTCCTTCTCTTTCCGCTTGCCATTGGCGCTTGCGGGAGGTATTTCATTGACTGGAGAAGTAGGACGGCTAGGGGGTTGCCGAGCGGGCGATACCCGACCGCCAAGCGAGAAGGCCGCGCTCGTTGCGTGGTTGCGGAATGGCTTTTCGAACGCGTCTTTTATCCTTCTGACTTTAACCTGACCAAATCCCGGCAAAGTCTGCAATCTGTCGGAGGAAGCCCTGGCGATATCTGCAAAGCTCTGTGCTCATAAGATGTGAGGGTCGATGCAAGGAGCTTGGCATTGAACATACACCGAGAGATGTGCGCAATGTTTCGACGTCAGTCTTGTTAACTTTGTTGATGCTTGTAAGCGCCGTGCGTAGCTGGGAATCATAATCTTTGTCGACGCGCTCCTTGATGAGGTCCGGTGGCTTGTGTTCAAAGTGCTTGAACGTTGCGATGTATTGGCCGGCTTCGTCATTGCTTTCAGGGGTGGGGTCAGAGTAGATCATTACATGACGCACAGGCGCATACCTCCATGCTACGATGACGGTGAGATTGTTGATCAGACACATCTGCGGCGATTGTCCAAAGCAAGATCATTCGAGAAGGACAGTGCGTTACTTTGGTGAGTTCCCTGATCAACTCTTGGTGTTCGGTCTGAGCAGAGCGTGAACAAGAGCCAGAACAATATGGAGAGCTCGCGTACGACGTCGCACATGATGAGCAGCATTCTGAGGCTGTAAGACCGACCAAGCTTCGCGATTCGAGTGTGGATATACTCGGGGTGAAGTCGATGGTACCTCAAACTCATATGTTTGTGAGAAGGCGACCTCGAGTGTGGCAGCGGCGAAATATACCTGAGGAATAATATGCACGTCGTGCGGCCGACTTGAAAATCGGGGACAATGTCGCCGAATTCTTTGCCTACGTTGCGGATGCATGCGAGGACCGTGTTCAAGCGCTCGACTGACAGTAAGCCAGACGGTGCCGCGAGGGGCTGGCACTCACTTGGTTTGGATTGATGATAATGTTGTTTCCGATGCCGGGTTGTATGACAGGGGGGTTTGCTCTGACCGCTGTGGAACGTGCGGGGGCGGCCATGAAAGTTCAAGTCGCCACGGCTAGTGTCCGAGCTGGCAAGGCCCAGGCACCACGCTCGTTGGTCTCAACTTCCCAGTCACCTACGCGATGGATAAACTTCCAACCTACACGCAGCTTGGAGTGGTCGAGGGTCCCCAAGTGCGAGTCCGCAGGAACAGGTTAGCACGCGTCCTCATCCTCCTCTGTGGTGTTGGTGCCGTGGTCTGGCGGTGGTCTGCCTCTCGCTACACTTTTGCCGCCAAGGATTCCATCAGGCTACCTCTTCATGCTGAAGAGACACTAGAGAAATGCAGGATGCTCCACGTGAAACCCGGGTCTCCTCCTGACTTCGCGCGGAGAACCCAATCTGACCGTTTCGTCCATGGCACCCGCCCGACGTTGCTCAGAAATGTGTCAGTGTGGACTGGGGATCCTCTCCGATATGAGCTCCATGCTGCGGACATCCTCCTGGACAAAGGCATCATAAAGTTCATAGGGCACGCTCTTGAAGAGATGCTAGCATCGCATGGGGATCTCCTCACGGTAGACGCGGGCGGGAGTTGGGTGACCCCAGGGTATTTACTTCCCACCCCTCCATAGAACGTTCAGTCTTGATGCTTCGCGTCGCAGGATAGTTGATATGCATTCTCACCTTGGAGTCAACAGCGTTCCCGAACTTGCCGGAGCAAGTGATTCCAACTCAATCAAAGGTTTGTCCCTTTCATCGTCATTTATATTGGCGCCAACCTGACATATTATACTGTTTCAGGACCAATCCTACCGTGGCTCCGCAGCTTGGACGGACTCAACACACATGACGATGCATATCACCTTGCAATATCCGGCGGAGTCACAACTGCCAACGTTCTGCCTGGCTCAGCTAATGCAATCGGTTCGGCTACTTTCGGCTTATTGAATGAGCAGCATTATACTCACTTGGGGTATCAGGAGGACAAGCATTCGTCATCAAACTACGCCCAACTGAAGAGCGATCACCCTCGTCCATGCTGCTTGAGCCCCCTTATACCCTCAATGGCACGCACGTCGATCCAACCCTGCCACCACGCTGGAGGCAGATGAAGTGAGTATGTCTTTTAATTTAGTTGATCTCTTTGTTCATAACTTCCCCGCAGACATGCATGTGGTGTGCCTCACATGATGAAATCTCTTATTTTGTATTGACAAATTCGGTCTGACTCTGACAGGAGAGAACCCTAGTTCGTACCCATCTCAGCCAGAACAAAAAGCCCGACGTCTGATCTCCCTACAGACCGCGTATACGGAAATAGCCGCATGGATACCTTGTGGGCTTTCCGCCAAGCGTAAGAATCGTCCGCGTAGTTGAACACTATCCATAACATACCGTCTGGTATAGTTATGATACCGCCCGAAAAATCAAAGAAAGCCAGGATGACTATTGCGTAAAAGCTATGGCCGCTGAATGGGATGGCCTTGGCAACTTTCCTGAGGATCTTCAGTGGGAAGCTCTCGTCGACGTTCTTAGAGGCCGCGTCAAGGTACGATCACCTCAGAGAGTTCAGGGCCCTCGCTGACTCTAGACTCTCCCCAGGTTCACACCCACTGTTATGAAGCAGTTGATCTTGAAGACTTTGTGAGAGTAAGTTCGACATCTCCATCTCCAGGACTGGACGCAGGATATGATTCAATCTTCATACCAGCTTACAAACGAGTTCAAATTCCCCCTTGCGGCATTCCATCATGCACACGAGACTTACTTAGTTCCCGGAACTCTCAAACAAGCCTACAGTATGTTTTTTTCGTTTTTTCTGCGAACTCTACAATGACTATTCAGACAACACGCCGGCTGTTGCTCTCTTCGCGACCAACGCTCGGTATAAGCGGGAAGCTTACCGAGGCTCCGAGTTTGCTCCCCGTATCTTGGCTGAGAACGGCATTGAAGTCGTGATGAAGGTGCTGACGGTCGGTTCTGTGCTTCCATACATGGGGCTGACATATTTCTCAGAGCGACCACCCTGTGTTAAACTCTCGTTACTTGCTCTTTGAGGCCCAACAGGCCCACTACTACGGCCTTTCTGCCAACCTGGCTCTGTCTGCTGTCACTTCCACACCTGCTAAAGTTCTTGGTCTAGACCACCGCATTGGTTTTATTCGTGAAGGTATGCATGACTGAATCGGTTTAGATGTAGATAGTTGACCGTATGATTATTTGCCACACCCTACAGGATATGACGCAGGTAAGAATACGGCAAAGCCCACCAGGTTCCCTTATATTGACCCACGATCGCAGACATCGTCGTTTGGGATAGCCACCCATTGGCTTTGGGCTCAACTCCCAAGCAAGTCTGGATAGATGGTATCGCCCAAATTGAAAACCCCTACATTTCGGAGAAACCAGTTACCTTCCAATCGCTCCCTACCACCCCCAATTTTGACAAGGAAGCAAAAGCGGCTGTTCAATACCATGGACTGCCACCACTGATGCCGAGCAGGGCAAAGGCTGATGCCGTTGTGTTTACTAACGTCAGCAGTTTGTATAGAAGAAGTTGGTCCGGCATCCAGGAGGTATTTAGTGCTCCTGATGGTGAACCAAGAATAGTGGTCGTTCGAAAGGGCGAAGTTTCCTGCCACGGTTCACGGAATACTTGCCTCACGTCTGTCAGCCCCATGGACGAGAAGTTCGAGTCATATGACCTGCAGGGTGGCTCAATCTCGTGGGTTTCATTCGTGCCATCCAATCGTAGCATTTATTCAAGCATTTCTCTCTCAGTCCTGGCTTGGTGTCTTACGGTTCACCCCTCGGCCTGGAGGAGATCCAGGGCGAGAGTTCCACACATGACGGCGTGGTGTTCGATCGCCTATCAAACGACATTCCAAACCTTTTAGCAGGCAGTGAGGTCATGAAGGCCGTCGATGGATTACAGTTTGCAGGCCGCGACACCCTGTTGGTTTTCATTCTTCCGTGCTGTGTTTGGTATGCTGTAACTCCACTGAACAGACTCGCCTATCGCGCAGGTGTAACGTCGGCGATCACCCCTCCGACATCTCATGGATTAGTTTCCGGCATAAGCACCGCATTCTCGACCGGCGCAGCGCACGGACTACAGGTGGACGCTGTCGTTCAAGATATAGCTGCTTTGCATGTCAACATTGGCCACTCGGCATCGCGCTCTCCTAGCGTGAGCAGTCAGATTGCTGCCTTACGCCGCTTGTTATTGGATGCTGTGAGCGGAACTCCGTTCGACCTTGCTGCTAAGGTGAAACATAAATTATGCTTTGTCTTGTCTCGTCTGAATGCAATTCAAAGGGAGAGCTTCCGCTAGTTGTCCAAGCACAAAGTGCCGATATTATTGCGTCTTTAATCAAGCTCAAGAAGGAGGTCGAGGCCAGCACAAATGTCGAACTCAGGCTTACAGTGGCTGGTGCTGCTGAAGCCCATCTATTGGCTAAAGATCTATACGAGGCGAACGTCGGGGTAATCGTGATACCATCTAGGTCATTCCCAGAGACATGGGAGATGGCACGCATGTAGGTGCCCAATCCGTTTGATGTTGCCATCCAATTGAAGTGCGTTCAGACTTCCAGGGCCACCGTTGACCAGAGACAGCGCGATCGCTACCTTGCTTGCACATGGCGTCAAGGTCGGCATTGGTATCCTTGAGCAATGGAGTGCTCGCAATACCCGCTTGGATGCTGCATGGGTCAGTCTTCGAGCTCTTTTGCTTGTGGTCTATCATCCACACCCTCATATAGGCTGCCCTCGAAAGTAACGGCCGAATCTCCAAGTCCGAAGCACTCGCGCTTGCGTCAACCAATCTCGAGGAGCTCCTCGGGGTTAAACGCGCTGTTTCTTTATCGGGCGACTTCGTCGCCACTCGTGGTGGGTCGATTCTCGACCTGGAAGCCCAAGTTGTGGGCATCATCTCGTCACGCAGAGGCTCCGTGGAGTGGCTTTGAATACCGATCCTGTCGAAGTAGAAACATGGTTTACACGACATCTAGCAAAGCGAAACAAATGACAGTCGAGAAAGAGCGTGAAGTACTATACGATTAGTCTGCCCAGCTGCAGTACGTGGTCGCGTATCAGTGGAAGGGCTTTCATCATGGTCTTGATTGGTTTGACTTCTTCTGGGAAAGCGTCGACAGTGCCAGTCATCCAAGAGGTCAAATGAGAAGGAAAGTGTGGAATACCAATTTCGATGACTCGTCCATGTCGTTTGAGAATCTTGCCGTCTGGTGCAAAAGCCGGGTGCCGAGGATGTACGATGACTAAGGAGTTCTATCGATACATCAGCGTTGGTCGAGCCCCAAGGATGGGACAAGGGAACACTACCTTCGAATACCACAGCCGGAGAGCCTCAGAGTCCTTGGGTATCAGTGGTATCTTGCCCGTTCCTACGACTTGGACCACCAGATTGACGTATTTGATCATGCTGGCCCCTGTTACATCTCGTCAGAATGACTCTAGGGTTAATTTCCTCGCCAGGCCCACGCACGCCTTCTGCTGATCATGTCCATCAAGGATTGGCAGCCCGGTCCATGTCCGACCAAGACGATGCACTTCGCACTCGACAACCTTGGCAGGGAAGCATGAGTAGAATGCACAGCGTGTGCTCGTATCCGCTCACTGAATATAGTTATCCCAGAGGTATACGAGAAGATCTCTGGCTGGGTTTTCTGCTGCTTTCGCACGCTACGCATGACAACTCAGTCAAGTTGACAACACCATAACGTAGATCATACCAGAGATGTTGGCAGTGCGGAAGCCGAGAATGGCCTAGGGAAGAGATTGATGTCGACGAGTGCATAATTTTCACTCTTCACCCAAGTAATGAGGTCCTTCGAAAAATCGATCTATAGGAGTGATTGGCCATCAAAACAAAGGTAGAGAAATGGAGATTTACAAGGTACGAATGTTCCATCTTGACGTCGCACATAGGAGTACCGTCCAATTCTACGCGAAGGTTTCCGCTGACACGGGGATTTAGCGAGACCGGGCGTGAAGCGAGGAAAGGACAAACAATTCATGGACGAACATCACAATCGTCTTATTCTCGAGCAAGTCTCCTCTAGGGCAACGTCATTGCGTGAAAGACGAGTCTCGCGCTTGAAAAATCTACTTACGTGCACATTACCTGTGATCCGTAGCGTTCTTCGTAGGCAGGGATCAATGGAACCTGTAACATTTGATGTTGCGAATATAAGAAATGCTGCCTGTGTCCCTTGAGGATCTCCGGTATCGAAAAAGTGATTTCGTCCATTTCTGTACCAAAGGTGACGCATGGAAAGGTGGTCTGGAACGAGATAAACACACCTTCGCGGGGTTCACAAGCTTTAGGATTGATGTTCTTCCAGTATTTGCTCTGTTCAAGTGCAACTTGCCAGACGGTTTCTGTACCAGCTTCAGAGGCCATCATCGGTGGTAATTCTGGTGGAGCATCCCCAAGCAAAACGCGGGCAACCGCCAGCGCAGAATTTGATATAGAGTCGAGGTTATAGCCTCCCTTGGAGTGGAACAAAACGGCAGACTATCAGGGACCAGTCAGGAAATTGTAAGCGCTGGGATACCTCTAATGCGACCACCAATTTACCACCAGCCAGACTTGCTAGCATATGGGTCATATGTGCGTACCCAGTGGGCGACACGTGGCACTCGCCCAAATCATCACCCTGCGCAGCATCAAAACCAGCGGAAACTGAGAAAACAAGAAATTGAGACTAGATGGCGTGCAATGAAGCTTGCCCAAGACGTACTGATGACCAATTCAGGGGCAAACTCCAACGCAATTGGCATTACAATTTGCTGGAAGGCATGGATATAGTCAGCGTCTGTCATCCCTTTGGTCGGCCACGGAATGTTGACAGAACTATAAGTTGTTAGGCACGATAATGCGACTGATTGAAAGGACATGCTAGCCAAGACCTGCGCCTTCTCCGGAGGACTCCAAACCGCCGAAAGGGCCACAAGGATAAAATTGACCACGCTCGTAGCGGTGTAGGGAGACATACAATACAGATGGATCGTCGTTGAAAGCACGCTGGGTGCCGTTGCCTGATCAAGGTAAGTGATTCTGAGTGAAAGACAAAGGGTGGATTTACCATGGTGCACATCCCTTTGGCAAAGGCTAAGCGACAAGAAAATCACAGGATATAACCCAGTGGCCTACCAGTCTAGTATCAATATGCGTATGATGGGCGTACACAACTGGACGACTTTGGCGGCAACGGCGACATTGTTGAAGAAGCAAAAGCCCATGTGCTCATCAGGCTCAGCATGATGTCCTGGGGGGCGGACGATGGCGAAGGTCTTTTTAAGGTGACCATGAGCGACTTTCAGACAAGCCTCAATGACGCCGCCGCAGCTCAGCTTCGCGGCACGAGTGGTACCGTTCATGACATACAGGGATAACGATTCGTAGTAACTTTCTGAGTCAGTGATGTCCTGTGTGGTCATCGCTGGAGAGACGAACTCGCATTGTGAGTGGCGTGGTATTTGTGGGAGAGGGAGGAAGGAAATGGCAAACTGGAGTGCATTTCCCGCACTCACATTGAATGGCGGCTACCTTGTCCCAGTGCTCCTGGGTGTGCACGAGGAGTGCCTCGTTGCGGTACACAGGACGGATGGGGATGTGTTTCATTTTTGAGAGCAAACTGGCGGCTCGGATAGCCTCGAAGATGCTCGAGATACGGTCGGGTTGCTCAGGATGACCGTGGAGAGACGCGTGGAGGAGCATGTCGACGGAATAGACATAACCGACAGTGAATTGGTTCGGTGGCTGGAAAGGCTCGGACTGAGCACGAAGGGGGGGCGGTGGACTTGGTGGACGGCGAGCGGGCACTGCAGCACATTGGGCATCCACGTCCATAGATGCGCCGTCGGGTTGCCCGTCCATGTTTGCGAATAGGCACGAGGGAGGAACGAAGTCGAGTGTAGCCAAAGTGTACACTCGTCGCTATTGAAACTCCGGCTGCTCTACACAACGACCTCCTCATCAACACCGCACGCCCGACGACACCATCCATGAGCAGCGCCGTGCATTCCCGTCGTCGGTGCCAAAATGATGAATATAGCTTCAGTGCAGTGAATTCAGATCAGACTAGGTGAACAGAGGTGTTTCTGCTCGCATGGGTCCATGTCGCCGGGGGCGCATGGCACGACCACGAGCAGGAACGCATCAGCAAACCAACCCGCGCGCTGTGGCCGTCGTCGTCGCGCACGCCAACAGCAAGTCGGGTGGTTGATAGTTGGCGATACAGAGCCAAACAGCGCGCTCAGTTAGTTACCTCGACCTAGATGACATGCACAAGCGCCATGACGGGCAGCGCCAACACGTTGTTGACTCTGTTCGTGTTCCCCGCCCCCTTCTCCTGCCCAGACATGCTCACCCCGCTCAGCTCGACAACCTCATATTCCAGCTGTATACCCTCTCCTTCTTCCTCGCACCCGCCCTCCTGCCCCTCCTGTGCAGAGTCGCCAGCCAGTTCATCTTCTACAAGCCTCGGGAGCTCGATCCAAAGCTGTCGTTGCGCGTCTGGTTCCTCCTCCTCTGCGCCGCCAACGCCCCCAGTTTCTGGTCGCACCTCAGGGTTGGTGCTCCAGAAGGTCGAGCCGTCCTTCTTGACTTTGTTGGCATGGGTGAGCAGCTCCGCAATTCGCTCCCATCATGCTCATCCGTGCGCTGCACAGGATATCTCCCCTCCAAGCTACACCTCATGCTGCTCGATACCCTCATCCTCGCCCTCCAGATGCTCCTCACTACCATTTCATTCGAGATCTCCCTACACTTGTCCTCGCTGTCGAATCCTGACTCCAGTGCTATCCCGACATCTCCCCCCGCGTCTCCATCATCGCCACCCACCCTGGAAATAGATCGAGATAACGACGACCGAAAATATTCACACCACCGTACACCCACAATGATCGTAGACCTTCGCCTGAGCCACCTTATACACCGCCTGCGAAACCCCGTCCCCCTCGTATCTCCCGCGGACCCGACCTCTCTCCCTCTGCCAAATACCACACCGACACCTCTTTCCGTGCATTTAAGGGCCATTGTGAGGCGACGAGATGAGGCAGCACGCCGCGTGCAAGACCTGTCCGAGTCACCAGACACTACCGACAGAACAAGCACACAGGGCGCAGGAAGAATACCGGGGAGCATGGACACCGAGGATATCGAGTAGCCTCCCTGTCGGAGAGGGCTGTCCACACCGAGTACATGTATTCCAAGCACTTCGTCTCTGCAACACTGTAACGTAGCTAGCAAGTGGGTTTTGTCACCAGTTGCGTTTCATCTACCGTGTGTGAGCTGGGACGCGCGGACCTGTCCTGCCGACATACCGCTTGGCGTAGACACTGCCCAAATTTCTCGAATTCGTGCTTGCACGAATCTTTGTGTACGTCGGTGTATGTCGCAACGATGCATTGTCCGTACGCTGTCGCTTGCGACGAGCAAGTCGTGGTGGAGTGTAGCGCGAGGCGTTTCAGAGGGCTCGTTGATTTTTGCGCAGACTGCATGGTAAAGAAAGGCGGAGCTGTCGCCACTGCAAACATGCCTTTCTCTTGAAACCTTTTCTCTCGTCAACCCCGCAGCGCAATCTCTCGTCCATGCTGAGGGCCTACCTCTTGGTTGCTTGCATCTGCGTCCTCATAGCCTCAGTTCTCTACATCTTCTACTTCAACCGCCTCGTCGCGGCCCTCGTCGGGCTATTCTTAAGAATCAGGTACTCGAACAAAGGTGAATCCAGCATATGGATTCAGATTGGTGAGCAACGAGCACTCGAGTGGGCTCGCGCGTGACAAGTGCCAGGTTCCGTTCACTTCTCGGTTCTCGCGGGCAGAATCCTTCTCAAAGATGTTCTATACCACTCAAGTAATCAGACCGTCAAGATTGTCAAAGCACAGGTGTCTTGGAGGTATTGGCTGCGCGTCCCCGCGACCGAGGATGACCTCAATCGCGCTCATGTAGGCGGAGAGGACTGTGCGAAGTTCTCTTCCTTGACTTCTCGTACATTTTAACCGATGGATTTACTGGCAGTGAACCAGACGAACGCACTTCCTTCATGTCGCATCAAAGTCTCCGCCCATGGCCTCGAGTGGTTTCTGTACAACAGAACTGCAGCATACGATCATATCCTTTCCCAGATGCGGTCCAAAGCACCGCCGGTTTATGAACAATCTGAACCTCAACGCTTGTTTTCCCGTACTTCCGGCTTGGAGGGCAAGTTCAGCGTTCTGCTTTCTGTCGCCGTCTTATGAAGGGTTCTGTCAGGTCTCTATCCTCCTTCCGCGTTAGCCAACATCAAGCCACCGCCCGTGATTCATGCCGCCCTGAATTGGATTAAACGGCAAATGCCGTACCTCGACCCTAAGGACTTGCTCCCAATATCCATCGAGGTCTTCAAGTTGGCCATTGTCTGTGGTAATCCATCCACGCCGAGCCTTATGGTTGCTGAATGCCATAGGGCATACGGTACATTTGGAATCGTACGGGTATGACGCCAAATGCATTTCGGGCTTGCATTGTGTGCGCGGCTGACATCTGACCTAGGCGAGATCCAAGTGTGATCTTTACAAACAGCTCTTGAACCTCAGGTTCCAGAATGCTCTTATCCATCTTGTCGAAAACGAGGATTACAAGGGAACCATGACTCGCGTGGGCCATTCCATTCGAGCACGGGCAGAAACATCTATGTCAGCAGCCAATATCCGACTCTTCGAGATATCGTCTGACACTGTATAGTTACGCCGATCGCATCCCGCTGAATTATTTGTCCTTCGCGGTATTCCTCAAATTCTGGAGAGGAGTCAGACTGTACTCTCTGTTGTTCTTCCCCAGCCACTTGGCATCTAGTGAGCCCAAAGGAAGGACGTTCATGTCCGGGAAGAAGCCATGGAAGAGTGTGGAGGAAAGCAACTTTGTCGGCGGCGACTTTACGAAACTCGAGTACGCAGTCGAGCGTCGAATTGTCGAAGCTCCCATGTTGGAACTTTCCTATTACGCAGACGTAGTCGGTGAAGTACCCACCGAGCCTGATGGACCGAAGGGAATGGGTCTGGAGTCGTATGACATTGGGAATGGCGATTTACCTCCTGAATGGGGAATTGACCTGGTTATTCGCAATGGTACGATACGGTATGGTCCATGGGCTGAGCGACAGCGGTGAGGTTCTTGTCATTCGCATATTATGTGACTTCCTAATAATTACTTGAAGGGCCCACCTTCAGCGAACTTTTTTCCCTCCCACCTTCCACGACGTGGAGGTATCCCAGCGACTTAAGCAAGGCGACAAACGAATATGGACTGCAATGAAAATATTCATCGAATTGCGCGAAGAGACCACTTTGGATCTCCCCTTCCGTGAAGCATCAAAGAATTGGCGGTGGGATGGTATTGCCGACATCCCGAAATCCCGGATACGAGAACACGCCTCCCTTCACATCGCTGCTGGAGACAGCTCTTCAATTAGTTTTCTCGTCCCATTGGTCATAGGGCCGGACGGATATGAGTCACGGCTGGAAGTGCATCTCGACACAGTCGAGGTCACGTCAAGTCTGAATGACATCAAATTGATCACAGCAGAATCTTGTCGAGTGAGTCGGCGTGGCATTAGGTCTTGTACCGGGATTAGTTTGACTTTGTATAGGTTTCTGCAGCGCTCCCCGCCCCTCTCAAGTGGAATGCCCAGCGTCTATGGTCAATTTCTGTATCTCTGCGGCAGCCATTCATCTTCCTTCTGAGAGATCACATCAACATGATTACGGACCTTTCTCGCGATTGGGCAACTGGTCCATCCACGGAGTGGCACCATTTTGTGCCGACTGTTTACTCGCTAGAGCTCCACCTACATCATTTTGATATAAACTTGTATGCCAACGATCAGAACATCATCGACAAGCCCTTGGTCAAGGATGAGAATAGTTCGTATATCTCGTTCTTGTGAGTTGTGCTTCGTTATCTCAATGACTTACTATCAGCTATGGTTAACCTACGAGCCCCTCGGCTTTGCGCAATGGGGACGATACCTTCGAACGCGTATCTCCCGGAAGCAACAACTATCTCTTTTACGGTTGATGTCCCAGAGCTCTTCATATCCATGTGCTTGCCGAAGTGGAATACTCACTCTCTTTACAATCAGGGTAAGGAGCACCACATTCTACGCGCAGGCACATTTCGTATAGATGGTACCTACCATTACTGGGCCGAAGTGCACCCAGACAACATCGAGCAGCTTAAAATTGGCATCTCGGTGCGTCCCTTGTCTAAAGAATCCTTTCATGTACGAATTTGTGTATAGGCTGGTGTTGTCGCCCTGAAAACATTGGGCTGGGCGATCAGATGCTTCATGGTCCTACGTGACAATTACTTTGGCTCCTTCACCCACTTCTCTACACTGACAGAGTATCTGGAGAAACGGAGCCGAGGTGAGGTGGGCGATCCTATCGAGAAGAAGTGGCGGCCAGAAAAGGTGGGTGGGCATCGTTGGAAGCGTGCTGTTCCCTCAAATGAAGAACAGACAAACATCCTTCAAGTCGAGGTAACCTTAATGGTCCGACATGGATCACTTTTACTTCCTGCCGGTTTACCTGGCTTCGAAAAGTATGACAGTATGGCGACTGCAAAGGACGTTGGCACTTCGTTGTTCCTTGCTTTCCCTGAATTACAATTTGATTTTCGCCTCCATGATTATTTTATGGGTAAGTCATCGTTTCCCGCTTTCGCAGGTG
Source organism: Phylloboletellus chloephorus (assembly GCA_038091355.1). Lineage (NCBI taxonomy): Eukaryota > Fungi > Basidiomycota > Agaricomycetes > Boletales > Boletaceae > Phylloboletellus > Phylloboletellus chloephorus. The sequence goes on along the minus strand of JBBPOI010000053.1, from coordinate 16,708 downwards.
GACATCCGACATTGTTATAGATATGTCGCTCAATGTTGGTGAGCTCAAAGGCTGTATTGCGGAAACATGTCCGGAGGATGAATTCTTCCATAATGGAAGCCGACGCTTCAAGGAAACGCTTGTCGTTGACGGTAGGTAGTCGGTAGAATATCTGAAAACGCAAGCCAATCTGTTCCAGGTATCGACATTACCGCCAACAGACTTTTTGGACCGCCACCACGTACACGTACGTACGTCTGCGTTTGGGACATCGCTTTCGGCCATGTCAAGGTTCTTTCAACGCTGTTGGAGGGCCGTTCTTTACTAGCGGCCGTTGACGTATTCCGCATTCAAATCGCGGATGTTGCGAATGCTCCTGCAAACGAATTTAGTGTCGCTCTCGATCCAGATCGTGAGTAGATTTCTTGACCATGAAGGTTTTCTGATGATCATCCCAGTGACATACGTGAAGCTTTCTGTGAAGGCTTTGAGCGCCACTTGCCTTTCTGGAACGGCTGCCGTCGATTTGGACCTGCCACAGGGACTTGCTTTGCATACGAATGACTTGCAGGGGCAACTTTGTGGCAAGTCTTTCAGTCTGAAGTTGCCTCTTGCCTGTTTGAAAGCCTTGGTCACTTCGAACACCGCTCAGAAGTCGTGGTCCGAAGCTGCCTCCATGGATTTCGACATCGCAGTGGACTCTTTCACTTCCCCTAAGACAAGGGACAATCCTCAGCGCACATTTTTGCGTGAGCAAGATCTCCTGACTCAGAGAGCCCAGTACTTGCTCGGTCAACTCACTGAGGCTCGAGCTGACTTCCGGGGCAGACCACACGCTTCAGGGCGCCTTGGACGATCTCGCCCGTCCCATCGCGTTCACCGGAATGATCTTTATCTCCCGCCACTCACCCTCCCCCGATTCAGTCGCCTACAGAACCCCAACGTTCCGCGACCGCAGCGATATCCCAGCCCCCTCCCTCGTTGGCCTAAGCTCTCCCACCTGTCAGAATCGGATGGGGAAAATGTATCGGAAGCAGATAGGGATGCCCGTTTGGCACGAAGTCGTATCCTTCAGCCAATCGCTGCAAGCTATGCAGATGACTCTGAACCATCTGTGTCGGATGTCGAGTCGGACAATGCCGATGTAACAGACACCGGATCGTCGGAAAGCGACTGGTCTCCACATCCTGGTTAGTAATACGACGACGCATTCGAGCCAGCTGACCATCCCGGCAGCAGAGAGTAATAAGAGAACCCTCTTCCATCGCTACGAACGTTTCACCAGACGTTACAGAGAATGCTCGTTGGACGACTTATCAAGCCGAGATGGCTCGCCTTTCATTATATTGAGGGTGCGTGCAGTCATTTAGAAGACTAGCGCACTTGATTGTATGGTGTACTAGGACCCACCAGCCTTCAACTTCCAGAGGCCCAAAGGCGTCTCAAAGGCAATGCCATCATCTATCCCTCCGCTGAGGACGGAATTATCCGATAGTGCCGGCCCGAGATCTATGGTTCGCATTCAATGCATACATGGTGTCGAGGTGCTTGTCACTCCGCTCCTAATTGTTCTTGCGTCTTGCCTCAAGGATGAGATTGAACAACATGTAACGCGATTTTTTCTTCGTTTGACTCCTAACTCAACCTTGGAGTAGGACCTCAGTGCAGAGCAGATTTTGGATGTCGTTCTTGCACGGCACTTATCTGATTTCCTCTCCTCAGAGCAGGGCGTCTCCGCTTCGTCCCCGGACCTCGATATCTTGGTGCATTCTGCGTGTGTGCAAGTAGTGGAGCAGATCGTCTTGAACACCGGTACATCATCAATCACAGGTGACCTTGAAAACAGCCAGGCTGTCGATGTAGTCCTGCACTGCTCGGTCATGAACTTGCATCTACAGACTATCTCACAGGTCCAAGGCGCCTTATTCTTGGTGTCTGTCCAAGGGAAAATTGACGAACTTTCTATCGGGTTAGGTAGACCGCCACCCTCCACAGGCGTTGTTCCGGAATCTCTACGGCCTGAGTTCTGTTTATCGATATGCGGTCTCCAGGCGAGCCATGCGCACGGCCATGTTGAGATTTCTGCTAGAAATCTCACGGTGCAGATGGGTGCGTCGGACCCGGAATACATAGCCTCCCTTCTGCTCGCGGCGAAGAATGACGCAGGAACGCTGTCAAATGTTTATCAAGAATGGAGAAATAGCATCTCAACATCATTACTGGCTCTCGTGCGGCATATCCTGTGGCTCACGAAGGACGACGCTATTGTAGATCCTCTTTCCATCATACAGCCATCGTTTTTGGTCCAGCGAGGGCTTCCGTACGCTCTGCGGACGAACGGTCTACTCAAGTTTTTGTTTCACCTCCGCTTATGTTTGCGACAATGTAGGCAAACATTAGACCCCCAGCAGTGGACTGAAGACCAAGAAGTGCAACGGCTCATGCGGTCTCGTATAACCAACCTTATGGTAGACTTGGATACTCCCGACGAAGTGGATACAGATCCCTGGGATCTGCTATTCCCACCTGAAAATCCCAGCGCTGCGAAGCCCTCCTCTGCCCTATTTTCCGTGACCTGTGGAGTTGGAATCCTGCACCTCAGCATATTATCAGTCTCCTCGAAATCTCACAGTTACATGACGAGTTCCATGCTGCGTTTCCGATACCGTTCTTCCCCGCTTGTTCAAGTCCACTTGCCATCGCATGTTTCACTTCCTACGCAAACAACCCATCGGATCGCTATACTTGCCGTTGCTGACGTCTCATTGATGGCCTCACCTCGCCTCATTGACTTTGCCCAGGGTGCAATCCGCGTTAATAGGTATTGGGTAAACAATGTCACTCGCAATGATCTCCCTGCTCAGGCCACCCGCACACCATCTCATACCGTCTTGGTGGCACATGTTGGAAGCATGAACGTTGATGCTGGAGCGGAGAATCTCACTTTCGAGGTTGGGGGTTCTTCGCTAGATTTTTCCTTCTCCTCTCTCGTCCGCCCAGACCTTGGGACGGAGTCGGCGAGCGGTGTATTCGCATTCAACGATATCCACGTCCGAGCCCGATCCAAAGGAGTCGATACAGGTGTTTCCGAGCAGGACATCCTGGCAACGCTAGGTTTAACCAACGGGAGAATTGATGCGGCTCAGCGCCATGATCTGGCATCAAACACGGTCCGAGTTGTTTACGGATTTGAGGAGATTCTGGCCAGCGTTCCTCGCAGCGCGATCCGACTGTACCGTTTCGTGGAAGAGTGGTGGGCCGATTTCATCCCTGGTGTCAAGGCCACGGCAGAGACGCTTGTCTCAGAGTTGAAACGGAATAGCATGTCGACGGTATCCAAGCCCCCCCCGATGATTACGCGCAGTACGACGAGTCCTACGACTTTTCTACATATCAACGGACGCATTGCCATACTAGGGGTTACACTTCAAGTGATGAGGGGAACGTGGTTGTCTTGGACCGTAGAAGAGACGACCGCATTCACTTCCTCCTCGCCTAATTCAGTGTCGAGACGGACGTGCACTTTCGGTCTACAACTTGGGTCGCAGGGGTTTACTATAACCTACAAGTCCCGCAGCGTGGATAGTTCCACAGGAACTCCTCGAGTCAAATTTATCCTGCCGGCCCTCACTTTGACAGGACATCAAAGCAAGGGTAGTATAGAGCTGCTGGGTGCTCTCGACTTCGTGAACATCATGGTCAAGCCCACCCACATGGACACGCTCCTCGCGGCGCAGCAGAAGTTTGGCCAAGCCTTCACCGACTTGCTGGATTTCATACGAGAGACTCGTCAGAAACGCTCTGTCCTCCCTGAGCCCAGGCGAGCAACCGGAACGCCGGGTAGAATCGTCGTGCACGTTAACGTCAAGGGTTGCAGACTCGGCTTGGAGGGCCCGTCGTCCGTGTTCTATCTGGAGTGCCAAGATGTCGGGGGAGACGTTGCAAAGAAAGAAGATAAGTTGGAATGGAAAGTTCAGCTCCGCAATCTCGCGCTATCATTGGCCCGCCGCACCGGTGTCGCCACCCATGAGTATGGGTTCGACCGTAATGAGAAGTCGGCGTTTGTGATCGTCGACGTCACCACGTCGGCGAATGACGGGGTCCTGATAGTTTCCGTTCCGAAGATCCATGCCGTCATGCAACCAAGCTCAATCAGTGAGCTAGGTGACTTCATAGATTATCACCAGGTATGGATCCTTTGAGACGTGGATATTATCTCTGATTATCTCTAGGCTGAGCTGCTCGCCCGAAGGCAACAAAGAGCTGCCGAATTGGAAGCATTTAAGGAAAGAACGAGAAGCATTCTAAAGACTTTCGAAACACACACCCCGAAACTTGATGTGGACAAGCCATCGTGGCTGAGCAAGCACACCATTCTGGTGGAGATAGAACGAATAGGCGTGGCCTTCCCCTTGGCATTGAATCAGAGCGTGGGTTTATCACAATGGCCGAGTCGAGATCTAACGGCTGTTCGCGCTTTCTTGTTTTCTGTGCGACGGATCAGCTTCAGTTCCCAGAGAGGAGAGGCTGGCCAAATCAACACTAGAGAGCTATCTTTCCAGTTCGTCAATCGGTAGGCTCTCCTTGCCTCGTATGATTTGTAAACTAAACCGCTAGCAGATTCAGACAGTATATATCCACAGATTTCAATTCGGATAGCCACCAAACTTGCAATCGCTTGGTTTACCCTCAAATGAAAGCCCAGCTTCGTTCAGACACGTCACTCTCCAAACACCAAATCTGGATCACTGCCAGTATTACCGGCTTCATCTTGGACCTTGATTCCTCTATCTCAGATTGTGTTTTCTCTCTAATTGACGTCTATCGTCAAGGGAGAGAGAGGATGGAGCGCCTCGCCAGTAACATTCCTCGAGGGGCAGCTCCGCAGTCTCCAGAGCCCCTGCCCGTCGCAATCCCGCTAGCTGATTATCACCCCACTTCAAATATCTTTGGAGCGCTTACCTTTGAAAGTGGGGAAATCCGCGTGCATAGCGAAGGGAGACCTGGGAAGGCGATGTCGTCTACGTTCTCGGACGATGTTGATGATTCCCTACAGACCACAGGCACGGAGTTGATCAAACTGCCGGTCGTGTCCGCATGGATTGAGTATCGAGCGTCGTCCAACGTCAGCGCCTCCCCTCGACCATTGCAGCCGTCGATTTTGATCTTCAAGACTGATATCCATTCTAGTCAGAACACTCTCAGGCCCACTCTAGTGCCGTTTGTCTCCGACATCACCGACTTCGTGCAGATGCGCATGCAGACGACCACCCGCCACGACGAGCTCTCCAATCTTTCGGCGGTATTTGAGGGCAGTGAGCCCGTACCCTCAACTCTTCCCGCAGTCATGCCAGATCTTCAGGAGACGTCCAGGCTGCAGATCAGCTTCTCGCTCCGCATCGACCAATCGACCCTCGAATTTACTTGCCAGCCTGATGTCAATGTCCTTGCAGCCTTGCGGTGGGAGAGCGGAGGGTTTGCAGTGAGCATTTCTCCTGGTGCAAACAGGGTGACCTTCACCGGCTCCATCGATGGCCTCACTGTAGGCCTGAAGCATGGTTTCTTGAGTGAAGATTGCGTTGATCTAGCTGCCCGTAACCTTGCGTTTTCCTTGGCGTTCTCGAAGACCGAGGATGCTGTCGGAAAGATTGACAGCACGGTATCCTTGGTTGTGAGCACCGACATGTCAGGTGGTATACGCTTTTCACGCTTGCAGGACATGCTGTGCTTTAAAGCAGTATGGTTGGATCATATACCACTCATTGCGTCGAAGCACACAACTCCGGAAGAATTTGGCGTTGTCTCGCCTGTCTCGCACGTCGCTAGTCCAGTGGTCAAGCAAGAAGTCACCACGGCAGTCACCATCCGCATACGTTCAATTGAGGTCAATATTGACCTTGGCCAATCCATTAGCAACATCACGCTCAGCATGGAAGGCGCCCTCATCTGCACAAGAATCTCGGAGAAGCGTAGAGAGCTGTCTCTATCCGTTGCAGATATTGCCATATTCGCGAAAGGCAACATATCTGGCCATGTCACCGTAGCGGATTGCATGTTCCACACCGTTAGCAGGAGCGGAGAGGTTCTTCTGTCGGAATCTACCTCCGCAAGGCTGTTAGAGCTCACCATGACCAGTGGTCCTTTGAGCGCTGAGCTGGAGTCGGAGCATCAGCGTTTGCTGGTTTATCGGTCGGTTTTCTCGTGCCAAGTAGCAGACAATATAATTGATTTCCATTACAGTGCGGATCCGATCCAGGTGGATATTCATGATGACTGGTCGCTCGTTTCTTCAAGAGAAAAGGACCGGCCACTCCTCCTTGCATTCACTGTTCATGGCAAAGAAATCACCGCCTTGGCCACAATATCTGCCATCCCTAAACTCATGCTCTACGTGAACAAATTCAAAGCGAACATTGCTGTTCAACGGGTCGGGGCTAGTCGGGAATCAGGAGCCTTCCGCGCTACTCAAGGCCCACAGCCAGACAAGCCACTTACGGAGGTGGCCTCCGCTTTCTTCCAGTCCGCACGGACCAAGTTCAAGGAAGCAGAAACAGACATTTCTCACCTTGTTCGCCAACAAATGAGCTTTAGGCTAGAGATGCTCAGACTCATCCTGTTTCCTCGCGCAATGACGGATACCGAGGTTGCGCAATTCATTGGACGCGACGTGCACGCCAGCCTGAACCGGACCGTACCGGACGGTTTGTCGTCTCGCAGAGAAGTCCACCTTTCGTTCACCTCTCTAGATATCTCCAAATTCAGTCAACTTCAGTCGCTTCTGCCGTCGACCGCGACCATCTCGCACGATCCATCCTGGGCGACATCGCTCTTCAAGAACCCCCTCGAAGCGAACATCGTTGGTCTACCCTCCATGAAGATGCTCATGATCACCGAGGAATCCATCCAAGATCTCACAGCTCGCCTGGTGTATGATTTCTACAGCACATTTCAAGGAGGGAGAGACAAAAGCCCGGAAGACATATACATCACGCTCAACATGGCTCTTTATGCATGGCTCACGGGGCTGCGCAAGAACCTGTCTAGGGAATTACAGGCGCAGGGGTCAACGAGCGCACAACTGAGTAGCCCTCCTGGACCATCTTCGAGGAAAAAGGGCACGGCACCTAGTTCTGAGGTGCAGTCGGGGCCCCATGCGGAAGACAAGCTCGGAGCCAATATATCCTCCACACCTGCTGATGATGGTTCGACGCCAATGGAAACTACTTCCTCAGCCAAGCGGTCGACGCAGGCACATGAGGGGGAGGGTAACACTCCCCCCACGGGCTCTGGTTCTCCGAGCGGTCCAGGAAAGCTGACATTGGTGTATGAGCCTAGGGAGAGGAAGATACAGCGTTTGACAATGCGTCAGCTAGGGGAGGCAACACCAGATGTGATGCATCCTTTCTTCAAGAAGTCGGGGTTTAACCTCGAGGATTCGCTACCCCAATATGTCCACGAATACGCGACGATGCCGTTGGAGGAGATCATGGAGGCACTCCTGAACTTGTACAGTCGACAGCTGAGGTCGGATAGGAAGAGCGGAGACAGGAACTACTGAAGACACTTGGATCTTTTACTTATTCTACATCATTCGCTCACTCAACTTGACTGCTAATCTCACAATAAACCAAACTGGTCTTGCTCACTTGGTGTGGGTTCGGTTAGGCCAGGTTGGGGAGGGAAAAGCGTGTCATTGGATAAGTAAGCGAGCGATTTACCTACCAGACCCGGGTCCACCTGCGCCTACGTTGAAGACACTCAGCATTGCGAAGCATCCGTAGAGCAGACCGACAGGATATGCAACCAGCAGACGTTGCTCCGACATGCGCAACACGGCCACAAAAATCCCTGATGCAGAGAATGTGCACCATATGATTGAGAGCAACGAAAGAAGATAGCCAACAAATCCGCTAGGAATATATATCTTGTAAGCGGACGGACTCGAACGAGACGAGAAGCACATACTCCAGCGTTACGACTACGCTCACTGCACCAACGCCGACCATTGGGAGTAAGCAGTACCCCAAGACAGACACGACGCGGTAAACGTCGATGCCTTTATCGGACATGAGGTTGAGGAGGGTGTATATCGACATCGACCCCAGCAAGCCGAAACCGTAGATGTAGCCAAACTGCGGTTTTCCGGACTGCAGGTTGGTGAGTCGTGCTAGTCGTACGGGCAGAGAGAGCCAAGTGACGACTACCGACCAGAAGAAGGAGCATTCCAAACAAGAAAAAGAAAAGGAGGGGGCCAGCAAGGTCTGCGTCATCCATGATATGCTCATCCACATGCTGGAGTGGATTTAGGACCGTCAATGATTTGGCTCGTACGTGCGAGAAGTTGATGCCCAGTTCTGCGGCTGGATTTGAGACGGATGCCAAGAGTCTATTCGGCGTCTCACCTTCTAGCAATGGAGGCTCGCCTTCGAAGCCACCGGTGCCAAAGGCAGTCCACCAACCTCCGGGCTGCTGAATGCTACCGCCGTATGCCGGAGCGACGCCTGCAGGCGCCATGGCGGCTGGAGAACCCATGTTTCCTTCTAGACTTGAACGCGAGCCAGGGTAGAACAGGCTGTGGTCCGGACCTGCGGCGTAGAACTGGAGGGGGACGTTCTGCTGGGCATGGATGGGATAGTAGGGACTGTGTGAGGAAGACGCGCCATAATGGCTGTTCGAGTCCTGCCACATTATAACTTATGGGAATGAAGGCCTCTGGAAGAGAAATTCGTGGACGTCGTCGTGGTCGTCGTGTGCAAATGCGATGGCGTCCAACGCCGGCGTCAAGCTGAGTCGGCACTTGCCGCAGCCTCCTGTCCTCCCCGTTCTCGATGGCAAGTCACCCCGCTGCATGCCTGTTTCCTCGCTGACATTACAGCCAGCCGCAGGTAGTGAAGCGCGATACTCAGGACTCTCCTCAGTCTGATGCACGGTTGTAGAACGAATACATCGAGGAGCACATCAAACGGCATGGCAGACGGCTCGACTACTACGAACGGAAGTGAGTATCTCTGGCAGCCATCTCGCGCAATCCATTCAGCAGGACCCCACAGGCGGAAGAGGGAGGCCCGTGCCGTCCACAAGTCGTCCTCAGTTGCCCAAAAGGCATTCGGTTTAAAGGCCAAGATCCTCCACGCAAAGCGTCACGCGGAAAAGGTCCAACTCAAGAAGACCCTCAAGGCACACGACGAACGCAACGTCAAGCAAGCAGACTCTAATGCTGTCCCAGATGGTGCCCTTCCTACATATCTGCTCGACCGCGAGGGCCAAAAGGACGCCAAGGCACTCTCGTCGGCCATCAAACAGAAGCGCAAAGACAAGGCCGCAAAATATGCTGTGCCACTACCCAAGGTTCGAGGCGTCGCCGAAGACGAGATGTTCAGGGTCGTCAAGACTGGAAAGAGCAAGAGCAAAGCATGGAAGCGGATGGTGACGAAAGCCACGTTCGTCGGCGAAGGCTTCACGCGAAAACCGGTCAAGATGGAACGGTTCATCAGACCGATGGCTCTGCGATACAAAAAAGCCAACGTGACCCATCGTGAGGACGCGCAGTGTTGACCTGGTGCCGTTGCTCAATCGTGTGGACAGCCGACCTGAAAGCGACGTTCCAGCTGCAGATCTTGGGTGTGAAGAAAAACCCTCAGTCGCCGATGTATACGCAACTGGGCGTTCTGACCAAGGGAACGGTGATAGAAGTCAACGTCTCGGAGTTGGGAATGGTTACGACTGGGGGCAAGGTGGTGTTTGGCAAGTACGCGCAAATCACCAACAACCCAGAGAATGACGGGTGTGTGAACGCGGTGCTGCGTGAGTTTCGCTGTCGTCTCTGCGTCCAGTGTGTGTTTCTGATGTCCATTGGGCCAGTCGTATGAACACGTAGTAGTATAAGTGTAGTTATTATGCTTGTTGGTGGATGTTTTGCCAAGCCATGTCGACCTCGACCTCGACCTCGTCGCCAGGGTCCCGACACGCACTCACCCCGCTCGAGAGACAGCGCTCGCAGCTCGAACGGCTCCTCAAGGATCCCAGCAAACCTGCCTATGTTCCCCCTCCGCTGAAGGAAAAGACGATCCGGCCTGCACGGGAGATGATGAAGAACGTGCAGGGCTCAAGTGCAGGCGCGGGCAGCGGCGAATTTCACGTCTACAAAGCAAGCAGGAGGCGGGAGTACGAGAGGCTCAAGATGATGGAGGAGCTGACCAGAAAAGTACGGCCTTGTGATCTGTTGCCCTCGAAGCTGACGTGACGTCTCTCGTAGGAAACGGAGACAGCAGGGTTCGAGCGACGGCGCCAAGAAGCTGAAGAGCTCGCAGAAGCAAAGACTGCAAAGAATCGCGCCAAAAGGCAGAAGAAGAAGGAGCGCGCAAAGGCCAAGACTGGCGCCGGCGACGGGGGACGGTCTGGCACGTCTGATGTGGCTATGAAGAAACGCAGACTGGTCAACGGAATGGAACTCGTGTTCAGGAAACCCGGAGAGGAGACCGACGAGGATGGGGACGAGGATGGGGCGGATGGTCCCGAGGTTGACGCTAGGGAGGAATCCTGCCCCGCCCAGCCGGTCGAGGCTCCTGGCATAGCAGCGGAACAGAAGATCACCATCCACGAACACGACTGAGCGTGAAGTATCCCTTGCTGTCGCCCCCCATGCTGTTGATCAGCTCGGCTTCCGGTCCTCGGCCTCGACGACGACGGTCCTGTCATGTACTTGTATTCTGCATTCAACCAGGAGCACAGCGTGTAGAGGGCGAGGGATACCCCTTCGTTGACCTCGTCGCCCACCGTGATTCTTGTATGTCGAGTGTGCTCCGCTTTCCAGCTCTTATTCGGTGTACGTAGCTACCGTCGGCATCGAACGTGTAGGCTTTGCTGGTTGTCACGAGTGACTAGTGATCCCCGTCCTCGCACAATGGCGAAAGCGAGGAAACCCGCAAACGCCTGCAAGGTCGATGTACGCGCTTCTGGCAACGACACCGAAGATGCGAAATCTCTGCATAGCGACGCTCTCGACGAGCAGTCTGACGACGTAGAGAAGACTGACACCCAGAAGAAACGACGGCACCCGTCATCCTCCACCAAGCCGAGCTCCAAGGGCAAGACGCCTGCAAGGAAGAAGCGCAAGGCTGTAGCGCATGCGGTCGAGGGCGCACAAGACAGCGATGTCGAGCTCAAGGCTGGTCAGCAGGTGGTTGGTAAAGTTATCGAGGCTCCAAAGACTGGATGGGGTGCGTGCGTTGTTCCACCCCCAGCCCTCTGTATGACTGACGAGCCGCCCGCCAGTGCCCAAGGGCCAGATATCCCAGCACACGCTGGATTTCCTGATGCACATGCGAGACCCAGCATGCAACGATCGCGTCTGGTGAGCACGCACACCCTCATCTCCCTCTGTTCCATCTCGAACTGGATCCTCGTATCCTAGGTTCAAACTTCATGGTATCGTGCTCCACCGCTAGTAGGCCTGCCCTTACAGTGCTTGCAACCCAGAGTCTGTTTATCGACGATGCGAAAAGGAATTCAAAGATTTCGTGGAGGCGTTCACCTCAACGCTTACTGAAGTAGACCCTCAAATCCCTCCGCTACCTCCGAAAGATGTTATTCATCGAATTTACCGAGATGTCCGTGTAATTCCCCCCGTGCACCATCTCGCACTGAGTGCGATTTAGATTCGTTTGAGCAACGATAAGACACCGTACAAGACAGGATTCTCTGCAAGCTTTTCAAGAAGCGGAAGAAAAGGGACGTTTGCTTTCTGTGAGTGCCTTGTATTCCCTTCGAGAAGCCCCTCCAACATTCACCTTCAGATCATATGTAAGTATTCCCTTTGTGGACCTTTCTCCCGTGTCTGAGTCTCCCCGAATATCAGATTGAGTGAGTTGGTTCCTTATCAATTACGGACGTGCTCACGCGCTACGTGCAGTCAAACCAGGAGATGAGAGTATGCTCGCGGCAGGTGCATGGCATCCAGCCAAGAACGAACTCAACATAATAAGGTAGAACTTTCACAATTCTCCAACAAATCCAGTTATGACCCCTAACCTCATACCAGGAATCACATAATGCGCTCCTCAGCCCGCCTTCGCGAGATCATCTCGGAGCCAGAGTTCGTAGCACATTTTGGCAAGCCACACCCACATCCGAAGGGAAAGCGCCAAAGCATCTTTGGTGCTGAAGACGAACTGAAGACAGCACCAAAGGGAGTGGACAAGAAGCACAAGTACGCTGTATTGAACATACGCGGCTGATCACCTGCTCATATTTGAAACAGGGATATCGACCTTCTCAGATGTCGCTCACTAGCAGTCTTACGGACGTACGTTCTGGGGCGATACATTAGCTAACCGCGTGTGTTGATTTGCGTCCTGCCTCGCTTACCTGTAGATTCACCGACGATCAGGTGCTGTTGATGACGTTCATCCAGGAACTTGCAACAGTCGCACGGCTTCTCCGGCCCTTCGTTCACTGGTGAGTGGGTGCACATCGAGTGTAAACTTTGAGAGCTTAACGGGTCCTTCTGACACAAAGCCTTAATGATATGATGACATTACCGGTGGGGAGTGATTCCAGCGATGACGGGGATGAGTGAATATGTGAAGACTTCCGACGCAAGCTGGTAGCTCGGGGGGTCAGTGCAGCATTGCTCGTCTCGAGAACATCCAAATGGCGTTCGCTGACGAGTGTCCAAGAAGACTCCACGACTTGTTTCTAGCTGTAGCAAGTTATAATTTCACATACATCGGTCGAACATTGACAGGCAGTGCTACAAGCACGCTGTGTGACTTCGCTTTCTACAAATTGGATTCTATCCAACTGCTTGTTCATCAACCTCTCAGGCCATGTTTGACTTGTCGGTGTAGAGCGGAATGTCTCCATACCGGATGCTGTCCTTGAGATCTTTCGACCAGCGGGCCATCTTTGAATCACCGTAAGGTGGCAATGCATCATGGCTTGTGCATATGTACTGACGGTCATTAGTTTGCCGTGCAAAAAGCGTACAAAGGTAAAATCGACCTTACAGAGGGCAAATAAGTGTCGGGATCGAAGTTGGTTTTGTTGGTGAAGGGGACTGTCACCATCAACACCTGCGAAAGATCCGTCACGTAGGTAGTTGGACAGTAGTCTGGTACACTCCCGACACGTACGATGGTATCCCTGAACAACCCAGATGTGCTCGCCCTCCAAGCTGGAGCAGCTGCGTAAGACGAGGCAGCGAGTGCGTCTTCTCTGGACCAATGATCCGCCAGCCTCATCACGCGTATTTTCCCCTGGTCGTTGAAAAAAAAAAAAAAAAACGATGAAATGCACGGACGACACGGCGGAAAAACGGGGCGATACTCACCAGGTACTTCCAGCTGAGCATGGGCACGGACAAAAAAATCCATGTAGCGACTGCGACCGCGAAGGAGGTGATTCGCGCATACCATACTTGCGCGTCCAAGTGATCGTTGGTGTCCTCGAGCGCTTGCAACATGACGTAGTACGTCGTAACGGGAACGAAAAAGGTCAACCTCCACGAGCGAGATGTCAAAATCTACCCTGGGACCGAAGGATTGAGACGTACACCAAGAGGACGATCAAATAGGCTCTCTCAAAGGTGGGTCGACAGTACTGTGACGCCAACCTGGCGAGGGCAGACACACGGTTCTCCCATGTGTTAGAAGAGACCTGTGGAAGGCGATCACGAGTCCGCCCATACGAAATGTAAAATAAATTGTGACAAACGCATTCCCTCAACTCGAAAGGCAAGGAGGGTGGGGCTTGGGAGGGGGACAATTCCTGATGAAGATTCAGTCTATCAGCGCAAAGGGGAACAAGGGGCTCACCACTACGACATCGGTGGTGGCTAGTTTCGAGCTCATGGCGGGTTTATGCAATGCTTGTGGGTGCTGCAGGCGGGTCTGGTGGCTTTGATTGCGACTTTACACGGGGGGAGAGCCAGCTCCAAGCAGCATCTGTCGTGCCTTGCCAGAGATAAAGGATGTAAGTTCGCGCCAGGCGGGATCGCTGCACATACCTTTAGGTTGCCAGTGGAGCCTGGAAGTTTTGGGGACATGACAACAGGGTTGGCAACAATTGCTTGGAGACGCCACCGAAACCGTCGAACACATCCTACTCGGATGCAAGAGCCCGGAATGAAAATACGTTTGGCAACTTACCCAACACAGCTGCGAAGACGACCAACCACCTAATAGGATCAAGAAAGGAGCCTCAAGACTCGTACGCATCCTAATATCTGAAGCCGCCCACCTTATCCGAGTAATCCACTGCGAAAGAGTGATCACAAATAAACCGCACAAAGCATAGGAAAGAGATGGCCCATAAAATGCAAAAATGCCTAGCGAACGACGTCAAACGAACGCCCTACATACCTGATATTACCGAACAACGACACAGACAACCAAAGGAACACGAACGAGCTTTTAGTGGGTGTTAACGGAAACGAGGTCAACGGGGCCCACCCCCCCTGCAGACGGTGCGGAAGCGCATTTTCCCTCGGCCCAGTTCCTTCCATAGTGTTTATGTAGAACTCGACTAGTCAGTTACAATCACTTGTCTCCAAAAAAAAAACAAAAAAACAATTGCTTGGACTTGGCAACGCAGCAGACATGGATGATAGCAGTACATTACAGATTCTCAAAGTCAAAGTCAGTCACCGCATCATCATTGCTGTCTGTAGCCGTAGCTGGGCGACTGGAAGGCGGTATATCGGCAGAGTGAAATATTTTCGTGTCCCTCCCCATCGCCCATCGTCTTCCGGGTCATCCAGTCCAACCTCGACATCAAGCCAGTGGACCTCTGCTCCAATTTCCGACAGGTGACAATCGGACACGCGAGTGTAGACATCGTAAAAAAGCGCATCTTGAGACATCAGGTGAGCATCTAGATCCACAGAAACGAGAAAGCCTCGGACATACTCGTCGCGGCTAATCCATTGAAGAAACTGAACCGAGCGGCAGACCCATCCAATAGATCTGGCAGGCGCTTGAAGAACTTGTGAAGCTCTGTACAAATGCGCTGAGGATCACGCTCCGTTCGAGCACCCCCGGCTCACCGTCATAGTGTTCCGCGAATGTGTCGGTGTAAACGACATCAAACTTGCCCAGCCCGAGGAACTCATCGCTGGAGAGTATGTCTTGCCACTTTCCTTTCAGGATCTTCACGCCCGCCTTCTCGTGCCACCCCTTTTCTTCCATGTGAGCGAGTACATCGGGGTGGGCCTCGACGATGACATGGAGAGGGGGTGCTTTGGGGAGGGACTGAAACATGGTGTCGATCTTGACCAACGTTAGACAGGGTGAGGAATAACGAAAGCGAGATACACTGACAATACCCAGACCAAATCCGATATTGAGGATCTTTAGTCCCATGTCCAGCTTTGGGTGGCTCAGGCATAGTTCATCCGCCGTTCTGCGCACTAGGGAGTGTGGTATGCCGCGCGCACAGGGTCGGACAGACGGACAGACGTACTGATCTCACGTTCCCACCCCATCATGACGCCTACTTGTCCACCATCCTCGAGTTTCAGAAGGCAGATTTGTTGACCCTTGGCATCTTTGATGTATTGTAAGCGCGAAGCTAGGAAGGCGTCTGTGGATGCGACTGCGGACGTATCGTCTGTACGGATCACCAAGGAGGACGATGTTTCGGTCAGAGACGACGTAGAGGAGAGGAGAGTGAGAAGCAACTCTGTCAGAGCTTCAATGAGGGTGCACGGAGCGTTGGTGAGCAGGAAGCACCTGCACGCATGCCAGCGTCACGAATGCGGGTATAACACGCGTCGTTGTTCATGGAAAGCGCGATGTCGCCAGCGGTGTTGCCGAGGATGTCCACTGACGCGCGGGCGGCGTGAGGGCCCGAGAGGAGATGGATAGGGAGTGCTCGCCTGCGTTCCACACTGCGCCTTCTTCCAAGAGGAGTGTTACGAGGTGGGCGTTGCCGACGTATGCGGCGGCATGCAAGGGGGAGGTGCCTTGGTTGTCCTGGAACCAGAGCGGAGCACCAGCGTCGATGAGGTCCCGAATGTTGTCGATGGGCTCCCTGTCGAGGATGGCGTGGATGAGGGTGGTCGCGAGCTCGGTGATGGCGTTGAATTCTTCGATTTCGTCGACATCGTCGACTGTCTGCACGACATTCATTTGGGAGATGCACAGAGTTACATAATCCACGGGCAGGGTTCCTCCTACCTGCCGCCATGTCGGAATACTGGGTGTCCCACAAACGGTACCTCTGCAAGTACTGCAACATCTACATCGCGGACGACAAGCCTTCGCGTCAACAGCACGAGAACGGACTGCGACACAAAGGGAACGTGGAACGGTTCGTGAGGGGGCTGTACAAGGAAGGGGAGAAGAGGGTGCGGGAGAAGGAGGAGGAGAAGGGGATCATGGCGAGCGTGGGGAAGGTGCGTATGGTTGGCGGGCTTGTGCACTGTGGCTGAGGATTGCGCGCAGGCGGCGGAAGCGGCGTATGCGCAGGATGTGGCGGCGGGGCGTGCGAGCGCCGGCGGGCGGAGACCTTGCACAGCGGCGCCCAGGGCGGAGACGGTCAAGGCGTCTGATCCGTACGCGAATTACAGCACGGCGGCGTCGCTCGGGTATGGAGACGCTAAAGGAGACGCAGTGCATGCGGGCGCACCGGGGGCGTGGACGGTGGTCAGGGCGGCTGAGAAGGGGCGGGGCGAGAAACGTCGGGCAGCGAGCGCGGAGGCGGGGGCGTGGGCGGGGGCGGGGGCGTGGGC
>JBBPOI010000052.1:0-38869 GCA_038091355.1 Phylloboletellus chloephorus | reverse complement strand
TAACAAGTATAGCAAGCGAATAGCAATATTCGCTCTTATCATAGGTAGTATTAGTAATACGCTGCGCAGTGCGCACGGACCATGTAGCTAAAGTATATAAGAGTGAATGAAAGCACCCCAAGAACTTCAGTCAAGTTCTTGTGGGTTTACGCCTACTTCTTGGTTCGATCCTATATTCTTTTACTCGTTGAGGTATAGTGTGAGCACCCAGGGTCTTTATTAGATTCTAGGGTCGCCACATTACTAATCATGGAAGGTCATGGAATGGGGTAGAAGGATCAATAACGCGAAGACGGAAATGAAAAGAAGAAGCAAGGGATGAAACCCTTACTGAAACATGTAGGAGAAAAAGGTTTAAGATCCAGATCGTACCTAGACGCATCTGAGATCTATCTAAAGAACCAAAGAAAAGAAATGTGAAACTAAACGTTAAGGGGGAAAGCGAAAGAAAACTGTAACAGCTTCCAGCTATCTAACAACCTCTAGCTAATGTACTGTAGTTTTGGGCTATTCCTGCCCATTCATAGATCTATCAGTAATGTCATCATGTTTAGGTAAGCCATTCCTTACAATGACACTCCTGACTGCCTGCCAGATGGATACTTGGGTTGATGGTGAAGGGCAGGCCACTGCATGTCAAAATGAGCAGAGGTGCTTGTTGTTAGTAGCATCATGCATCATGATTCAAGATTACAAGTGTAGACCTGCTCAAAGAATTGACTTGCTCAAAAGGCTATGGCAAGCCCACTTTGCTCAGGCTGAGACCAATTCATGCCAGCTGAAACGGTGATGAAGCACACTCTCAGGCTGTGTTCTCATACTTGGCTTGGTACCATGTGCAACAACTCCAACACCTTGTCCAGAGTTTGCCCTGGCTGTCCTGTGGCGACCAATCAGACGTCGGCCTTGTATCATATGTTCACGATCTGTTTCCCTTACGACCTGTCTATAGAGTTCCAATCACGGCGGGCCGCGGCGAGAGGGCCGGCACCATGTGGAAGCCCTGGCGTGCCTGCGAATAAACATTTGTGTCCAAGTCCGTTCGTCTCAGGTTGCGCATGGATGGAGGTAAACCTAGCCATATCGCGGTGACGACCGTCGTTTGCAACCAGCTGAGACCAAGTCCTTCGCAAGCGGCGTCAAAGGTTAAATGTTGTCACAAGCCTTCGACATCATTGGTCAGGGCGATGCAGTGAGGTGAGATATATACTATGCTGTCCTGTAACCTCGGCGGTCATGGACAGTGGGCAGTTACTCTAAATACATAGTTCTACTCTTCATTGTCCACACAACTACATTACATCTAGACTACATTTAAGAGTACTGTGGGCTTGAATGAGCAGAAACGGAGCAGAAACGAGTGAGATCGTGAAAAAGCTGGTCGTCACGCCAAATGTCACCCCGACGACGTGCCGTGGCTGTCTTTAATTTTCATGTCATGGATGATACTGCACAGTACGTGTCCGTTGCTGTGGTGCCGAGGGGAACTGCAATTCAGCATGTGTGACTTGCTGTGACAAGTTTGTATGGAGGTTGTGACTGCCAGACTACAGGACAGCAAACATCAATCGTCAAGGACTGGTTAATGTCCGGATGACATGCAAGCGGTCTCCCGGCTTGACATCCAGCCAATCCCGATGTTCACACCACTGAGCCCTGCAAGGTTTGAGTCATTCCATGGTCCACTACTGGCAGCATGTGCTACCCGCAAATACAGGTTGTCACTCATGAGACTTGGGATCAGTCTCGGATGAACGGTGTGCGCTGAACATCAATGTGACTATGCTACAACTTTGCAGATGGCAGAACTAATGTGCGTGAGCTGTGCGATCACATGTCTACGTGGTTTACCGAAACCCCGCAGGTACGCTTCTGCTTCACTGTCAGATCAGGGCGTATCATATGTCTGTCGGCCAAACTGATATGAGCCAGAACAGTTTTACCTCTCGGTCCCGCAGGTGGCCCTCTTTCTCTCATTCTGTCCTCTGTCCTTTTTGAGCTCAGGATGATACACCTCTTGCCTTCCCTTCACATTCCACCCTCACTGGCGCCATCAAACTATGTGCAGGCCGCGAGGTTCGAGAGGCGGCCCTCTTCTTCTCACTCCCACACTTCGTTCTTCCGGTAAGTTACACTCAGTCGAGTAGAAACTCACTGACCGGGACTTCTAGCTCCTTACTTTTGGATATGCACATCTATAGCCCTTCTGTTAAAGTGGTAAAGCAACCTGGGGTGGAGAGCTTGCTACCTTATCCAGTGTTCGGGGACCAGGATAAGATTGAAGGAAAGGTTATGCTTGATCCCAGCTGCTCACAGAATGGTCGTTTGATTATATCCGTACGTCTCTCTACCTTTTTCCGTTTTCCAGCTAATAGAAGATCAGTTGGAAGGAACTTTTGAGTATTCGTCTGTCAAGGACAATTCGGACGACGAATATCTCTCTGGTCCAATAGTGAGAAAGCACCGACATGTATTCTTGTCCTCATCCACTACCATCCCCATCTCGTCGATCCCTGATTCTCGACCAACCATCCGTGAGGCGCTTAGCATTCGCAAGCGACCTAGTACATCAAGCCTAAACAGCCCTGCGTGTCGCTCTTGCGAATTCAGTTTCCAACTTCCCCGTGGGTCAAGGCCCGGAGAGGAGATGCCGCCAACGTTCTCACTGAAGACCCCCACCGAGGATTCACGAAAACAATCACACCCGGATGAGCTGGAGGTCGCCTACCGGATCACGGCGGTTTGGGAAGCATCTGATAGGTGTGCGAACCAAGCCATGTACGTCGGTTGCGACATCCAAGTTAAATCTAACCATTTTCTGCAGATTAGAAGCACCTATATTATTCCAACCGGACACCGATTTCCAGTCCTTTGACGGGTCCGCCATGGTGCCAGAATCTTGGTTGGAGATGCCTCTAATGCCCGAACGTCCAATTCCGTTCAACTGTGCGGTGAGTGGGACAGAAGTTTGCTTTTGAAGATGAGACTGAATGATGTCATCACAGGTAACACTTCCCCGCCCCCAATCATTTTCTCGCTGTAGCTCCATCCCATATTTTGTTGTTTTCACAACGAACCAAAGGTCATCATGTTTGATCAAAGAGTTCGCTGCCGATGCAACGATAGCCGTATCCCTCATCCGCAATATTACTGTGACCCCGCAACGCTTATCCCCATTGCCGACCCTTCCAGATACACCACCTACCAATGATGAGTCGGACAGCCCGATCTCTCCTCGTCCTAGGCTGTTCAAGCGACCATCCAAGTTAGCTACTCGATCTCACACTCCCGAGGAACATTCTGCAGCAAACAAACCCCTGCCCGAGATCCTGCAGGAGGGTCTGTCGGTCTCGCGAACTCTGCAGACACAGGTCTCCATTGGTTTCCCTAAACGTCCCAGGACGAACAACGCTTCGAGGAATCTTCCAGACGGACTCTACAAGGGAAAAGTGCAACTTTCCAAGGACCTGTTACCTACCGTGGACTGGCCTGGTATCAGCGTCAAGGTCAGGGTTGTTACTGTGCACGGAGAATGCTCCTTCTCACACTCGCTTTCAGTACTACCTTGGCGTTTCTGTCCTGTTCGGTCAAGACGACGTGAGGGCGCGCGTCCCCGTCAAGGTGTATTAGCTACCCTCTTGGGGAGATTTTTAGCTACGATGATGGTTCAATGGCAGCGCCATTTTTATTCGTACCACTATTCTTCACCAAGACCAACAAAACTGTTCCAGGAGTTACTTGGCACTGTAAAGCATGTATTACTTGGCTCGTCTATCCGGACAGTGTACGCTGGCATATCCTCCGTCAATCTGAGTGTGTGACGCCGCCGATATATAGACCCCGACACAACCGTGTTGGTGTGCCTACAGCTACCATTGTGTGGTCCTAATCCTCTCGCAAGGCATTCAGTGGGACTTCGATACTTACTACACCTGAACGAGTCGCCATCCACATCCTGGAGTTGGCAAGTTGCAAGCACACAAGACAGACTCAGTTATGGAACACCCAACCGCTACTTGGCAAGCAATGCCAGAAGGGAACGTGTTCTACCGACGTTTGCAGCTCTATTCAATACCAGGGAAACTCCCAGACTTGAACGACTTCATTATTACTGGTTGTCGAAATGGTGGTCCCATCGGTGCGTGTGCGCATTGCCGTGAAATACGACCTGACACACCTGGTCTCATACAGCTCTCATGCGGGATAGTACGAAGATAATAGCCATCAGTGGTGCTGGTCCTGCTTTCTCTAGGTCGCAGATTCAAGTCTATTCCTCCGCAGGCGAGGGTTTGCTGTTACTCAGTGTGGATATTCTACCGCTCCTGCACCTTTATGTTACGATGCTGATTAGCAAGTGCACAGTGGGATCAAGGGAGAATAATTCGGTTTGGATGGACTACAGACGAACGGTTGGTGGTGCTCAACGAAGAGGGTGTCTATCGGCTGTATGATCTTCAAGGCGACTATCAACAATACTCCCTCGGATCAGAGGCGGCAGAAATGGGGATCATCGATGCCCGGATACACGAGAATGGATTAGTGGCTTTGACGGATTCATTGACCCTCCTAGAGGTCAAGGATTGGGCAGGCGGCAAACCACTCACGTTAGCAAATCCTGGTTTGTGGGTAATTTCTGTGTCTGGCGCGACAGGACTGAGCCCAATGCAGGATTACCCGAGCCACCGCGTGCGTGGGCTGTCATTCCGCCCGATCAGAGTATCTCGAGACACGTCGAAGTCCTGCTGTCAGTCGAGGCCACTATCCTCGCCGTCGATAACCTTGAGAGCATAGACCAACGCATAGCTCGCGGGCCATTCTCGAGGGTATCCCCGTCGCCTAATGGCAAGCTGTTGGCTCTCCTGAACTACAATGCCCTTCTATGGGTTGTGTCGACGGACTTCCAACGCAGCTTGGCAGAATTTGATACCCAAACAGCAGGCGCCGAGGGTCCAGTCAATCAAATAGAATGGAGCGGGAACGATGCCATCCTTGTCACCTGGAATAATCTTGCGCTGCTGGTGGGACCTTATGGCGATACCCTGCGGTAAGTCTATTTTGGATTGAATCTCGCGAAGAAAGTAATGGATGACAGGTATTCCTATTTCGGAGCTACGTTCGCAGTCACAGAGCTCGATGGCGTGCGCATCGTTGGCCAAGAAGTCTCTGATTTCATTCAGAAAGTACCTGGTAAGGATGTTGTTCTCTGGGTTCACGTGACAGGCTAATCCCACCATAGCATCTTCAATGTCGGTTTTCGGACGCGGCTCAACGTCTCCATCTGCAATACTATTTGACGCTTGGGAAAGCTTCACTCGGCGCTCATCCAAGGCAGACGAGAGCATCCGGAGCATTCGACCTGAACTTGCAGCCGCTGTCAACGAATGTATCGATGCTGCAGGCCACGAATGGGAACCCTATTGGCAACGCCGGCTTCTCAGCGTGAGTCCACTACAAGTTGGTATCACCTTTCCTTGACGAGCGGTGCACTTTTAGGCAGCAAAGTTTGGGTGGGGATTCTTGGATCTCTACAACCCTAGCGATTTCGTTGCGATGGGACAGGCACTGAAAGTGTTGAACTCGGTTAGGTTCTATGAGATAGGAATCCCATTGACCTACTCCCAGTGAGTAGAGCCTTATGTTTTCCCGACATCTTGCTCAGGGTGTACTATACTCCAGATATCAATACGTGTCCCCAATGCATCTTATCACCCGACTTACCTCGAGGAACTTACATCTCCTTGCCCTCCGAGTCTCGTCGTACCTTTCACTCAAAGCTGACATCGTTCTGAAGCACTGGGCCAGCGCAAAGATTGCGCGCTCGAAATCTTCCACGACTGACACCGAAGATGAGGAGTTGTGCAAAGTGATCGTAGATAAATTCGAGAAGCTTGGGAAAGGAGCTGTTAGTTACGCAGACATCGCTCGTAGAGCTTGGGAAGTTGGAAGGGGAGGTCTGGCGACAAAGGTGAGAGGCAAAATCTTCCATTCGCTCGTTAACTTGCCGACGCAAATTTGCCAAAGCTTCTCGACCACGAGGCGCGTGCTTCGGATCAAGTACCGCTCCTGCTGGCGATGAAAGAAGACAGAATAGCCTTGTTGAAAGCAGTTGATAGTGGTGATACCGAACTAGGTACGTGTATGACTGTATCGTCTGTAGCATTTCATTTGCTAAGTGTTTTAGTTTACCACGTTCTTCTCCACCTGTATAAGCGGCTTCCCCTCGGGTCGTTCTTTCGTCTCATTGAAGATGGGGGAGAGCGCCTTGTACCTGCCAGCAGGTTACTCCAGGTTTATGCTCGGGAACAAAACAGGGAAATGCTTCGCGATTTCTACTATAGTGATGACAGAAGAGTGGAAAGTGCAGTTCTAGCGCTGGAGGAAGCAAGCCAGATGACGGTGCGTGTGGTTTTTGTCGACCTAGTTCACATCAGTAATCTAGCAAGGCAGGATCAAGCAGCAACTATCACTTCTGTCAAAGCTGCAGAAAAGTTCTTCTCGGAGGATAAGGATCGCAGCTTCGAAGCAAAGGTGCGCTCGTGATTCCGAGGGCCGAGAGCGATGGATGATATGATCTCAAAATGGTATGCAGATGATGGACGAGAGCGCACGCCTCCTCGCGATGCAGCAACAGCTTGAGAAGGACTCTGATGTCGAGGTCAAATTCTTTGGACAGAGCGTCTCTGAGACGATACGTACCTGTCTTATGAACGGGATGAGTAAGAAGGCAGATAGGGCCAAGGCTGAGTTCAAGGTCCCCGACAAACGGTGTGTATCATTCACTAGAAAGGCATTTTTCCAGACGGAATCTCATTCCATCTTTGACGTAGGTTCTGGTATATCAAGCTCCACGCTCTGACTGCTCTCAGAGACTTTGATGGACTCGACGCCTTTGCGCGGTCGAGACGTAGTCCGATAGGATATGAGGCATTCGTCCGACACCTCGTCGAAGCTGGGCACCCCAAAGAAGCTTCAAGCTATGTCATGCGATGCGATGCACCCAGGAGGGTGGAACTGTACGTTCTGTGTGATGACTGGCGTGCCGCCGGTAAAGAGTGCAAGGAGAGAGGCGATAAGAAAGGGCTGGAGTAAGTTTTACCGTATCCCTACTTCCCTGTGGCGAGCAGCGCTGATGTTCCTCAGAGCACTGAAGAGACAGTGTCCGAACTCTCTGATTGCACGGGAACTGGAGAATATAAGTGCCTCGATGAAATGAGATAAGCAGCAAAAAACACACACACCCTTTGCCTGTTACTTGCAAGCACGCCTCACCATGCTCTCTCAAGTTACTGGACCCTTCTCCAATTTATAATCACTCACATAGCCTCGAGAATTTTTGCGACTCAACCTTATCACCAGGTCCATCCAATTCGATACTAGACATACTCTACATCATGGTCCGCGCGGCTCCTCTAAAACGTCGCACCTCCACAGGCTCCACAAACAATAATTTCTTTTGAGAGTATAGTAAACTCTCGCTCTGACCCCTACACGGTCTTTGCAGCCGAACACCTCTTCGATAGTACTGGACTCGAACGTATGTGTGGGCCGTAGAGGGATAACGAGGTGAAATGCATAATCTTCCGTAGAACCATCAGGGTTTGAGAGGAGAGACTAGAGGCAGTCGCGTATCCAAACAGCATTTTGAGCCTCGTATACGATATCGCGCCGAGGACAACATCGAAGGGAGTCGAAAATATGGCAGATATCGTCTCTGTCATTGGGAACGATGACCAGTCCAAAGGATGGCTGTTGACAACGATCGAGTTGTCGCATCGTCCGGGAATGGTCGGAAAATTGGTTTCGATGTTGCACCGCAGATTGTCCAGCACAGAGAAATGAAAGTCTGTGAGGACGATGGTCGCTGGACGATCCTTCCAGGCAGGCAGCGCCTGCAGTAATTTCGCTACCGTCAAGCCGACCAGCCCGGTGCCTGCGCCTAACTCGAGGACAAGGGGGCACGTTCAGAGCGGCGGCAGTCCTGAGGGGGGGAGCTCGATTCTAGACAAAAAGCGATCGGGGTTTTTTGCAATCAACTCTGCCAGGACACACGCCGCTCCCCACGTTTTGTGCCCCGACACTCCCGTAATTTTGATTGTCCCAGGGGACATCTGCAAGGATACTTCTATCTTTCCAGCCTCGCTTCGAGTTGGGCGATGAGGGCCGTGAGCCATCGTGTAGCGTAGGCACGCTCGAAAGCGTCGGATCGGACAAGATGAATGTCGTTGGGATGAAGACTGGATTGGACTGGTCATGATTTTCGCTTGGGGGAGGCGAGAGGATGGTGTATTCTGCGAGAACCGCGCACTTCGATGCGATAGAATGACTTGAGGTATTGGAGGGAATCCAAGAGCTGCGCGGTCGTGAAGGTCGCGATCCTTGCGGTGGGTGGAAGGTATGATATGAAGTAGGCGGTTGGATCGCCGACATGGAACAAAACCTACCCAAGACGACCGTCCAGCCCGCAATACATTTGCGATGAGCTCTAGCCAGCAATCATTCACGCCTCATGGATCCCAATCATCCACATCAGGTTTCTCCCTTTCGATTCCGCCATCCAGCTTTCCAGCCTCCTCGTCCTTTCTGTCTCAGGAGACAACCACCAGCAGCTCAACGCTTGGAGACCCAAATTCGCCCGAGCTATTTAAACAAAACATACAGATTGCCATGGAGCATGTAGCTCGGGTGAACTCCCTTGCACGGAGTGCATTGAATGGAATGTACGTTCCCAAGCTGAATTGAACCATCGCCTTCCAATCCTTCCCGCCAGACAGAACGCCTATCAAGCGGGAAACAATCCAGCGCAGACCGAAGGTCGGGGCCGTCCGCCTCCCCATGGGTATAAGCGACTGACGTGCGCATTCCATCAGCGGACTTGACAGCTCTCAATCAAGCGATGTGCACTCTCGCTGACTTGCTGAGACAAACTGGCGTTGGGGCCTACCCACTTCCTGCATCAGGTTCACCGAACAGCAGTCCGCCGACCGAGCAGCAGCTCATCGCGGACACGACTCACGGCGTTCAGCAACTGTATGAACAGTTCAAACATATGCAAGAGAGTAGTGCGGTGGTTGCCAACCTGTTGGGTTCTTCGGAATACTTGGGACGACCCAAGGCATGATATTCGCGGTCTTGAATACCGAGGACTACTAGGCGGTGCCGCCGTTTATTGAAAAGACTACATCGACAGGTGTGGGGTGTACGGGACTGAGTTGTCGAGTGTAGAGGTCTGGAGGTGAAGTGGGAATAACCGATATCGACGACTTTGGTATCAGCAGGAGAGGGAAAGGCTGTCATCTGACCTACCTTACTATACACACCGTGCAGTGTGGATCTTGCCCTCTGGTAGGTGTGACAGCTTTGTCGCAGAATCACGGGATCCTGTCACACCGCGTCTGTCACCGACCACGACAATGACATGGAGGGAATGATCCTAACTATACCATGAAGTATCCCAAAGTTGCTGGTGAGTATCTATTTCCCTGTACTGCATGGTGGCTCAACGCTGCCTGTATCGCAGGCTACGAGCTCATCCAACAAATCGGTGGGGGTGGTTTCTCCAGGTATCGTGGCAATCAGCACCAGTTTCTTTGTCGCTCACGTCCGCTCCAGCGTGTTCCAAGCCGTGCACATCGAGAACCATCAAGTGGCAGCCTGCAAGCTAATCTACATCACTGCCGAAACGACCGACAAGGAACGCAAAACGATAGACAAAGAGATGAAAATCCATGTTGCCCTGAAGCATCGCAATGTGCTCGAGTTCATAAGCGCTGTCGTCGTGGAGCCAAAGTATATGCACCACTACATACCGGGCATTTATATGCTTCTCGAGTTTGCTGCAGGAGGGGATTTGTTCGACAAAATCGGTATGTGGGGTTCCAAGTGAAGTGCCACAGTGTTAAAGTCGGCGACAGCCCCGGATGTAGGCACGGGAGAGGATGTGGCGCATCTCTACTTCAGGCATCTGCTGGACGGGATGGCACGTTGCCTATTCATGTGTCATATTCCTCTGGACGCTCAACGCCACACAGCATTTCATTCACGCACAAGGAGTGTGCCATAGAGACCTCAAACCCGAAAATCTCCTTCTCGATGC
Organism: Phylloboletellus chloephorus; assembly: GCA_038091355.1. Classification (NCBI taxonomy): domain Eukaryota; kingdom Fungi; phylum Basidiomycota; class Agaricomycetes; order Boletales; family Boletaceae; genus Phylloboletellus; species Phylloboletellus chloephorus. Next base: position 28,776 of record JBBPOI010000052.1, on the reverse strand, counting down.
CGCGGGAACTCTCAAAATCTCTGATTTTGGCCTTTCTGCCGTCTACAAACTCAAGGAGACCGGGAGAACTCGTCTCCTCAGCGAACGCTGTGGCAGCTTGCCCTATATCGCACCCGAGGTATGTTTCTCTACCTCTCTTTGACAAGGATGCTCACCGGAACGACGATCGCAGCTGACTTCTGGGTTCCCCTATCAAGCAGAGCCTATCGATGTATGGGGAATGGGTGTTATCCTTTTTACACTTCTCTCTGGGAGTATGTCTCGAATGCACTGCATTGGGAGGATCCTTCTGACCATTCCCTCAGATACCCCATGGGATGAGCCTACCAATCGTAGCCCAGAGTTCTGCAGATACCTTTCCGGAGAGATATTCAACGAATTACCGTGGACACGCCTAGGTACAAATGTTCTGTGTACGTTGACTCACCCATTCTCTGTGACCACTCCTGAGCCTTCTCACAGCTCTGATTTGTGGCATGCTTACCCTGGAACCCGAAAAGCGCATGACGCTTCCCGATGTTTATGCGCATCCTTGGTGTACAAGGTGAGTACGAAAAGCGTTGGGAAGATATCATTGTTCATTCCAGTAGACCCAGCCAACTTGCTTCACAAGGCGTACATGCATTGGCTGAACAACTCACCCAGTCGTTACGCGACAATGGTGACCTCATGTACGCCAATCCAGATGTCTCGGGTGCTGGGTATGTGTTCCTACTGCTGCTCCAAGAAGCGATGGTTGACTTGATGTTCGCTTTCAAGCACACGCAAAGATGCCGACGGAGACGACATCATGTCATCCGCGCAATCGCAATTCACGCAATCGTTGCTCCTGTTTGTGCGTTCGCAAAGGATCTTGAGCCCACGATGCCTGGGAACTGATCGTTTGACTAGTCTCAAACCCAAAGTGGCCGGAGATATACCCCGCACCTCACGCGCTTCTACACTTCGATCGATCCTGGCATTCTGATCGACCTCGTCAAAGAAAGCCTCCACGCCCTCGGTGTCAAACACAAAGACGCACCGACAGTAGAGGGTTCGGGAGCGACACACCGTCTTCGCGTCGGCGGGTACGACAAGCGCAAGATCGTATTCAAAGGCTGGATCGAGCTGGAGAAGTACAATCATTCGAGTCTGTCGGCAGCATTCTGTGTGATGCAGCGAGATGTGGTGCGTTGATGGGTTCCGACGCCGGTATGTTTGTGTTCGGAGAGCTGACCGACCCTTGGCCGCCAGGGAAATCCGATCTCTTGGAGACAGCTTTGGAAGGCTTTGATACTTTCTCCTGCTGTATCCCCCCATGTTCTGCGAAAGTGACAGGCAGGAGAATCACCCCCTTATCTACACCTTGATGTACAAGTATTGGATGCTTATCGGTTCCGATGAATGTGGGCGGTATATCGGCGGAATATATGAGCTTGCTTCCCAAGTGCAGTACCTTGTCGTTGTCAGCCTCAAGGATCCAGTCGCTACTGTGTTGGATGCCCATGGATTTAGACGCCAAAGTTACACGATACACTGAATGCAGATGATAAAAAAATATGTCGAGGCACTTGAAGAAATAGACAAAGACGTTAGGAACACCATCTACACCTCTTGGCTGGCGCCCTCCTTCTTTCCTTTGCTGTCGCGGATATCAGGCACGCGTACGATACAAGAGTGAACCAAATGAACCGACCTTGTCTTGCTTGGCAAGAGCTCAGGATTGATGAAGGGGACGACACCACCCTGGGATATGACAACATCGCCAAGGAGTTTGTTCAATCTGGTGCTGTGTTCAGCAAAAGTCCACACTGTGGCAGTGGGACTTACTCCTCGTCATTTCTGATGGCGAGCTGGAGGTGGCGAGGGACAATGCGTTGTTTCTGAAAAGTGATGAACTCCATCTTGGATCATCGAAACCACTCCCACGCATACCTTGTTATCACGGGCAGCATTACCTGCGAGCTCAAGAATTTCAGCAGCAAGGTATTCCAAGACTGCCGCAAGGTACACTAATGATGGATATGAATCGCTGATGGATGAATGATGGGGCAGAATGGGCTCGTACCCGGTGCACCAGCACCCACACGCTGGGCATAGTTTCCCTTTTTCAAAAGACGGTGTACACGACCGACAGGGAATTGGAGACCGGCCTTGGCGGAACGCGATTGTGCCTTGCCCTCCGCACCAGCCTTGCCCCCAGACTTTCCTGCTTTGCCTGCAGATCGCGTGAGCTTAGGAGGGGCTTCAGGGAGGGTGCATACCCTTTCCAGACTAGAAAAGGCATAGATGTGAGATGGATGTTGATCGCAGAAATTAGTGTTGACGAACCATGTTTGTATTGTACAGATATGCTAGTAAGGGTGATAAAGGTGGTGGTTTGAGGTCAAGAGTGGTCGGTCAACAAGGATGCGCGACCCGCGTCATATATATAATGATCACGTGACACATCCCTGTACGTTGCCCAATTTGGCGATGATATTCTTGGTCGAGAGATGTCCGTGCACCGTGGAGGGAGGCTGGCGGTCGTCCACAGACACATTCAGCGCCATCGCGCTCCGTTTTCTCGCTGGAACTCGTTCTCGTCGAGCAGCGCCAATGGCATAGACAAAACTCCCCAACAGAAGGAGTCCCCCTCTGCCGATGCACTGACGCTTTTACAACGGCCACTTGGGGTGAAGGACCGGCCGGTAGCGCACAACAAGACATGGGATGACACAAGGAAGGAACTGATGGACCAGGAAACCCGCCTCCGACAGCGACAGCATCTGTGAGTGGTCTTGTATACGGTCCTCCCTCGTGCTGATCCCTGCCAGAATAAACGAAGCCGCCAAAGGGTACTTTACAGATTTGAACGCTACCCGGCGCCACGGTGGCAAGACATGGATTGCACCAAATGTGATGGTCAGGGAGGATGTGAGTGGTTCTCCGATGCATTTCGCGGTATCCCGCTCAGAGGTCGGCGTAGAAAGCACTGTACTTGCCAAACATTTCTGGTTCACGACTAGACACCCGGGTTCAGACACACACGACCGACATCTGCCGAGGTCGCGTTTCTGTGGTGGCCATGCTGTCCACCAGGATGTCCGAGGTGCGCAGTGATTCCAGGTGCGCTCGTTGTGACGACCGATGAAACTCAGGTTCATGTGCAAGGATTCGTCTCACCGACGAATGCACGGTATTTGTCGAACCCGTCATACCAATATGTCCAGATAAACTTGCAAGAGAACCTGCTCAAGTCATGGCTGGTGTCACTCTTCCTGTCGTCGATCGCGAAGACGGTGGCGAAGGAGTTGCATCCCACCTACCTGGTGTCCAGTCAGAACATGGAGTATGTGCGCGAGGCGCTGGGCATGACGAACAAACACGTGGGGTACGTGTACCTTGTGGACGAGAACGCGAAGGTGCGCTGGGCGGGGTGTGGGGACGCAAAGGCGGAAGAGACACGGGCGCTGGAGACGTGTGCGGGGGTGTTGCTTGGCAGACTCGGTAGAATAGATAGATAGGGGGTGGCTGTTTGGTCGTGTGTGGCCCGGCTACGTGTCGCACAAAATACGCGCGAGTGACCGCCACCAGCACAATGGCCTCCCCCGCGCAACAGCTGCCTCCTGGCTGGGCTGCAGAATGGTGCGTCCTCCCGCTCCCCCCCTCCCTTGCGCTGACTCTCTCCAGGGATGCAGCCAACCAGAGATATCTCTTCGTCGGTCAGCCCTGTCCCCCGCTCCCCCCTCCGCCCGTCTGACCTTCCGCAGAGTCTGCCACCGGAAGATCCCAGTGGGAGCCTCCCCCACTCCTCCCCACCGCGCCCATCGATGCATACTCGCCCTCCGTCTCCCCCCCGCTGCCCCATTCGCACGCGAAGCGCCGCCAGTATGCTCCCGGCCAGACCCAGGCTTACTACGGAGCTGGCGACGCACTCCCCGACCCCACCTATGGTGCTCTCGGTGTCCAACAACAGCAGCCAGTCCCCAGCGGGCAACTCTTCACCCCCGGGTTGGCAGCCGAGCAGGGTTTCGCCGGTCAGCAGCAGTCTCCATATCATGCCCCTCCGCAAGAGCCTCAGTACATCAACACCCCTGCGTTCGGACAGGAGCCTGTTTATTATCCTCCCTCGGCACCTATCAACCAGCTGGCAGATCAGTTCGGTCAGATGGGCATGGGCCAGAAACCACTGCAGCTCTACACTACGAATCTGTTGACGTCCCCACCCGACCCGCGCGAGCTTGGTCGTCCGCCTCCGGAGATTCGCTTGCCTCCCAACTCGTGCATCACCACGTCCCCTTATGCCAACGCTGAATTCAGTTACCAGCGCTGTACTTTGAATGCCATACCGACCACCTCTTCTCTCCTCAACAAGTCAAAGATACCGCTTGGGCTCATCATCACCCCGTACCGCACCTTGGCAGATGGTGAACAGCCCGTACCGTTGGTTGCGGACACTGTTATCGCGCGATGCAGACGTTGCAGGACATACATCAACCCATATGTTCAGTTTATTGACGGTGGAAACCGGTGAGTCCTCGTCTGCAATCCCATCTTCGAAACTTGATTTCATGTGTTACATTCTCTAATCAAGTTGGCGATGCTGTATGTGTAACATGTCCAACGAGGTTCCTCAGCTCTTTGATTGGGACCAGGCTCGGAACCAGCCTGGCGACAGATGGGCTCGTGATGAGCTGAACCACTCAGTTGTGGAGTTCGTTGCTCCGACAGAGTACATGGTTCGGCCACCTCAGCCAGCAGTGTATGTCTTCCTCATTGATGTCGGTCATGCGGCCGTCCAGTCAGGTGAGGGATCACCGCCTCCGTTCATCGACTTGATTGATTCACTTTCTCCCTCCAGGTATGGTTGCTACTGCGACGCGTACCATCTTGGAAAACCTCGACCGTATACCTAACGAGGACGACCGCACAAAGGTTGCGTTCGTTGCGTTCGATACTTCGTTGCATTTCTTCTCCATGCCTGTAAGTTTCCGTTGAGTCTGGTTGAACAGTTGCTCAACTGCTTCCAACGCAGCCCGGCACGACTGATTCGTCTATGCTGGTCGTCTCAGATGTCGAGGATGTCTTTTTGCCCAAACCGACTGATCTCCTTATTAACTTGGCAGAAGCGAAAGCGTCACTGGAGTCTCTGCTTGGAAGAATTAATGACATGTTCCAAGATAATCACACTGTTGGTAGTGCTCTTGGCCCTGCCCTTCAAGCAGGTTTCAAGTTGATGGTATGTTGTACTCAAAATTTTTCGAGTTGACGTTCAGCTATTCCCTGATGGCTGTGTAGGCCCCGATTGGCGGAAAAATCATCGTGTTGTCTGCATCCCTACCTAGCATTGGTGCTGGTGCTCTCAAGAACCGGGAGGACCCCAAGATTCTTGGTACTTCCAAGGTAATAGTCCCGGCCCATCCAGACTATAAAAGCTCTCATACCATGGCAGGAATCCACTTTGCTCCAAGCAGCGTCACCATTCTACAAGACGTTTGCTATTGAGTGCTCACGTGCGCAAGTCTCCGTCGATATGTTCCTATTCAGCTCTGCATATCAAGATGTCGCTAGTCTTGGTACGAGCCCCAATTGTAAACTGAACCATTCCTCACCTGAACTATGCTGCAGCATGTCTCCCCCATTACACCTCCGGCCAAACGTTCTTTTACCCTGCCTTCAATGCCTCGCGCACCGAGGATGCCATCAAGTTCGCGCATGAATTCGGTGAAGTGCTTGCGATGCCGATCATGCTAGAAGCGGTCATGCGTGCCCGTGCTTCAAAAGGTACACAGAATCCCTGTCTTTTATTCATTGTAACTTACCACCGTTAATCAAGGTTTGCGGATGGCGTCGTTTCATGGAAACTTCTTCGTCAGGTCCACCGATCTGCTTGCGATGCCCGCCGTTCCCACCGACCAATCATATGCCATCGAAATACAGATCGAAGACACCATCACCGCGCCGTTTGTCGTCCTGCAGACTGCGGTTCTCCACACTACATGCTACGGCGAGCGCCGAATTCGTGTCATCACACTCGCGCTCCCAACTACTAGCAGTCTATCAGAAATATTTGCTTCCGCAGATCAGGTGGCTATCGCGACGCTGTTGGCGAACAAGGCGGTTGAGCGGTCGCTCTCACACAAGCTGGAAGACAGCAGAGATGCTATTATGCAACGCATGGTGGACATTCTCTCGTCATACAAGAGCAGTATGACGGCTGCAGGTGCAGGTGCCAGCGCACAATTGGCTATTTCTGAGAACCTGAAGATGCTTCCTGTGCTGGTTCTCGGACTGCTGAAGAACGTAGGGCTTCCTCTCATTTTACACCGTTGGTCTCCTGGCGCTGAATGTGATGCTAGGTTGGTATACGTCAAAGCGCTCAGATTCCTCCCGATCTCAGGGCATATGCGCAAGCTCTACTTACTTCATTACCGTCTCAAACGCTCGTTCCCTACATCCATCCCACTTTCTATTCACTACATAACATGCCTCCTGAGGTGCGCTCGTGTTACGTTGCTATCCGGCTTACACTTACTCGCATTGCAGGCGGGAACTGCTGGGGAGAACGGTATCATTATGCCAACGCCTCTGCCCTTGACTTCGGAGCGCCTTGAACGACACGGGCTCTTCCTCATAGAAGACGGTCAGACGATGTTCTTGTGGGTTGGTCGCGATGCGGTGCCGCAGCTCGTCATGGATGTATTCAATCTCCCCAATTACGAAGTCTTGCGTGGTGGCAAGGCAAGTATCGTTCAATTTCGTTGATAATTAGACAGACCGCGTGTGCTCACCATACGGTCCAATGCACTTGCAGATGACACTTCCGGTTCTAGACAATCCGTTCTCACAGCGAATCAACACCATCATCCAAAAAACTCGCGAGATGCGCAGAGGGGTGTATTATCCCCATCTGTATGTCGTCAAAGAGGATGGCGAGCCACCCTTACGGCTCTGGGCACTCAGCTGTCTCATTCAAGATCGTGCGGATGTGTTACCGAGTTATCAGCAGTTCATTACGCAGCTCAAGGACAGAGTGAATGGGGCCAATAACTACTGAAGCAAGAGGAGGGACCTCGGGTAAAGATGAAAATGGGTCAATAGCTTCATGGGATCGACTTTTCTGCTTATTGTAATCACCGTGTGAGCTTGCCTTGTGTTCAAGTTCGCCGTTCCACTGTCGTGGCCTGGAGGCACATAAATATCACTCGACTTATTCGCTGTAGTCGCGTCCTCCGTTGGCGAGCAATGCAAGACGCAGAAGGCGCTGCCAGTCCACGACACCCGACGGTCCGATCCAGCGACGACGATGTTCGCATTCGCGAGGATGTCCAACTAGAGGATCTTTCGCGCAGGGTTTCCCCAGGTGGTGATCATACGCACGCCAAGGGGACGACCGCGAACTCAGTGGTGCAGACCAAGGCACAGCGTTTGCGAGCACGCATCCAGTTCGCGACCCTTTGCTGGACGCTGTATCTCGCGGGCTGGAATGACGGGACGACGGGCCCGCTGCTGCCACGGATACAGAAGGTCTACAACGTGAGTGTCTCCCCGCAAATCACTCGACGTCTCATTTTCTTGCTGTGCGGGGCGAACAGGTCGACTTTGCGATGGTGTCCTTGATCTTCGTCTTTTCTTGCATTGTGGGTTGCTCCTTCTCAGTCGTTCGCGCGTGCGTTGACTAGATTAAAGGGCTTTTTGACGGGCGCGTTCTCCAATATCGTATTGAACGACAGATATGGTTTCGGGAAGGTCGCTCCATATCACTCCAGCGGTAAGCTAGTGCTGACTTGCGGAGACCATGCATGACAGGTCATCGTTCTTGGTATGTCATCTCACATACGATCTCTTCTGGTCAGGTGAAGGGGACGACAATTCACTGAGTTACTTCCCAGGATCCGTGCTTCAAGTCATTGGGTATAGCCTCGAAGCTGCCGCCTTGCCTTTTCCAGCGTTCGTTCTGGGGTATGCCATCAACGGGATCGGTTTGGCCTTGCAGGTCTGTTTTCTGCTTTTGGTGATCTCTGCTGTCGCTTGACCCCGTTTTCTAGGATGCTCAAGCGAATGGCTTCGTGGCTAGCATCGAGCACAACCCAGAAGCTAAGATGGGGCTCTTACACGCAGTATGTTTATATGCTGATTCTTCTTCTGGAACACGACTGAGCACGAGTAGGCCTATGGTATGAGGTGTCGTGCGTTGCGTATGGGTGTCGTACTAATACTTTAAAGGCGCTGGTGCACTGTCGTCTCCGCTTGTTGCCACACAGTTCGCTCAACTTCCGCACTGGTCTTTCCACTATCTTGTGTCTTTGGGTGTCGCTTTGATAAACACCGTCCTGTTGATTGCAGTCTTCCGCTTAAAGAGCCAAGACGGTCTGTTCCTATCAACTTCATCCTGTTTTCAAGCTCACATCGTTTGAAGAGTGCTTGGTTCAGATCGGACAATCGGAAGCGGAGCAGTTCACCGGTGAAAATAGTCATTTCAGACAAATATTCGCGTTGAAGCATGTACACTTCCTCGCGCTGTTCATTCTCGTCTATGTCGGTGTAGAGGTTACCATAGGAGGTATGCCTGCCACGACGACTTTTTCCCATTCTTCCCCGGATTCACGATGATGTTCAGGCTGGATTGTGACGTATATCATTGACGTCCGTAGTGGTGGCCCATCGTCTGGATACATATCATCAGGATTCTTTGGAGGTCCGTAGCACATCGGAAGCGCCCTGTCCCATCACTCACATACGTCAATGAACAGGTCTTATGACTGGCCGCATCGCCTTATTGTGGGTCAACCAAAAGGTGTGTCCTCTCTGCATTTGCTGCTCTGCACTGTCACGGCGCAAACCTTGCAGGTCGGAGAACGGAGGGTATTGTTCATTTACGCACTTCTTGCCATTGGATTGGAGTTGGTCGTCTGGTTAGTACCGTCGCTGATCGGTGGTGCCGTGTCTGTATCGATTATTGGTATGTTATTGGGACCAATGTATCCGATCACGATGAACCATGCCCGACGGGTGTTGCCCGCTTGGCTGCTGACCGGTAATGTCTTCTCGGATCTCCGCAAAGGATGTAACTTCTCACGAAGTTGTGGCAGGTTCGATCGGATGGATCGCTGGTTTTGGTCAAGCAGGGTCAGCTCTGTTGCCCTTCATGACGGGAGCTATCGCTTCGAAGTCGGGCATAAGCTCCTTGCAGCCTTTGTGAGCTTGTTATCTGTGGTCCTGGGTTTCTCTTAGCTTTGCGTATAGGCTAGTTGCAATGATGGCGTTCATGACGGTCCTCTGGGCTGTCCTTCCCGGCAAGGGTTCGCGGCGTGCGGATTGATCCATACTAGAAAGCGCTAAAATACGACATCAACGAGATAGATTGCAGGCATGTAATAATACTCAGTATGAAGCGTCCACGACCTGCTCCCCTCCAACGTTGCATCCATCTCCGCGGTGAAACATCGGTGACCATCTCGCTTCATGGGAAGCATAGCCATCATATCAGAAGCACCATGGGACAAGAGTTGAAGCGGGCAAGGCCTCGTGTCCGAACGTAAACCAGGTGTAGCTTGACCTCCCATCCCTCTTTCCTAGCCATCCTCTTCTCACACCAATACCACAAGTGTACTCGACAAGTTCTGGAATGGTAAAGAAAGTCCCATTCTGTTGGAACAGTATTTGATTCCCTGCGCGTAGGCCACATCCCAGGAATATGAGTCACATACGATTGATGCGATCGCAGAAGCGACTTCAAAAAATGTTACAGAAAAAGACATTCAGCATGTTCACGTCCCTACAGATGATTTTCCGAGTCGTGCGGGCAATAGGAGGTCTCGTGCCAACATTCAGTTTGTTACATTGTGCTGGGCCGCACTTCTTTCTGGATGGAACGATGGATCAAATGGACCCCTGTTGCCGAGGATACAGGAAGTGTATCATGTATGCTTTCGTTCAGAGTCATGATGCGTGTCCCTTGATGGAGAGACAGGTCGGGTATGCCGTGGTGTCTTTAATATTTGTGTTCTCGACCTTGGTGAGTGGACGAGGTGAAGGTCAGTCAACGAATCCTTGTGCATAGAATCCTCCGTACAGGGGTTCATCGCTGGGTCCATCTCCAACATGGTGCTGACGGAGAGGGTCGGCTTTGGAAAGGTCAGTGGTGCATCCTCGCTGCCAGTGATATTTCTTTGACGACTCTCATTAACTAGATCCTTGCGATAGGTAATTCATATGTCCCTTTCAAGGCGGTGAGTTTCATAGTAGCTTCATAGGTTCAGTATGCCAAATTCTCGCATACTGTATCGACGCCGCGGCAGTCCCATTCCCTGCTTTCGTCGTTGCTTACACCCTCAATGGCTTTGGGATGGCTTTGCAGGTAAGCGAGAAAGGACTATTTATCCTCTCGCGTTCATTCCATCCCGAGGCGGCCCAAAATGTTGGCTATGTCGTCCGCTTGAAGGACAATCCAGCGCTCAGGATGGGTCTCCTCATGGCAGGTGCGATCGGATATACTCCTGGCCTCTTGTTGATGTCTTATCCTCCATGCATAGCATATGGTACACAAGATGCATTTCGTTGATACCCTCTTCGTCTCACGATAGTCCCAAAAGGTGTCGGTGCTCTGTTATCACCCTTGTCCGCCACCTACTTTGTTCAGGTTCCACGTTGGTCCTACCACTTTTTGACGTGCCTCGGTATTGCTGTATTAAACAGTATCTTCTTGGTATCAGTGTTTCGCTTGAAACACCAGGAAGGTAAATATCCCACAAGATACACCATGGACCTACTCTCTTGACCTCCGAAACCTAGAATGTCTTGCGGAGATCGGCATCACGGATACGGAGAAGGGAACGAGCGAACGTAGTCCTTTCCGCCAGATATTAGCGCTGAAAGATGTTCACCTTCTCGCTGCGTTCATTCTCTGCTATGTAGGCGCGGAGGTTACGCTCGGTGGTGCGTGTACTCGGTGTCACCCTGTCTTTCATCGTATTCTGACTGGCGTAACGAGGATGGATCGTGACGTACATCATCGACCTCAGAAATGGAGGGTCGTCTTCGGGGTACATCTCGACTGGATTTTGGGCAGGTTGTTTGAGTTTGTTCTCTGAGACACCTGGAGAGACTGACGTCGCCAAGGTCTTACCGTGGGCCGCGTCGCGCTTCTCAAGGTGAACGAACTGGTCGGTGAACTTCGTGCGTTACTCATATACGCCCTCCTCGCTATCGCGTACGCGATCTTCTTCTCCCTCTGTCGACGTTTCTCTTGACGCTAGGGCGTCTACATCCAGGCTCGAGTGCGTCGTATGGTTCGTCCCCTCCCTGGTAGGAGACGCCATCGCAGTCTCATTCATCGGGATGCTGCTCGGCCCTATGTACCCCATCGCCATAAATCATGCCAGCCGAGTACTACCCCAGTGGCTGCTCACGGGATCCATCGGCTGGATCGCAGGCCTCGGCCAAGCGGGATCGGCGTTGATACCTTTCATAACGGGGGAGATTGCTCAGAAAGCTGGTATCAGGGCTCTCCAGCCTGTGTACGTCCCTCTCCTTTTGGGTGTATCCTTGTGTTCGACGTCCTGACCGAGTGGGTCGCGCGTACTTGCAGACTTGTGGCGATGTTTGTTGTCATGATCGCGTTGTGGGTCATGGTGACGAGATCAACGTCACGTTGAGGAGGGCCAGTCACAGTCTCAGCCCAAGAAAGATGGGGAAATTCTTAGACTCAGATTGCGCTAGCTCGACTTCGTCTTTCAGACGTGGTCCCACAGCTCCTTCGCTGCTCAAAAAGCGTGATATCTCACAGCAGGACCAAATGCTACAGACTACGTTACAGTCACCCTCTGTGAATCATCGCAAAATACGAAAAGCGCGCCTGCCAAGTCAAGATCCCACGCAGCATGACGGCAAGGCACAAGTCCAAGTGTTTCAAAGTAGGCAGCATACTCTGTTCTGTCCTCCTTTTTCATCGACACGTGTGCGCCGTGAATATTGAGCGCCTCAAGCGGACTACGGGACCGAGCTAGGAATAATGTCTTGAACTCGCTGTGTCTCCAAGCGCTCGGGGTATCGCGTATTTTGAGGTGGCACAGATCGGGTAGTGTGAACGCGTCCAAAAGGCAGCCACCGCCGTACATGACGACGATCTCGAGCGAAGTTCGGATGGGGTGTACGTCGCGACCTCGTTTCGTGATATGAATACGGGGAGAAGAACAAAGTCCTCGAGATTAGGACAGAGCTGAAGGCGCGTCAAGATCAGGCGCGATGGCTTCGTCGTACACGCTCGTTGCTGGCCGTCGAGAGCGTGGTGGGCGCCAACTTGAACATGCTAGACCGAGATGGTGGCCACTCTAATAACGGTATATATAGCAGGGACAGCAAAATGCACGGATAATACGTAGTAGCATGGCAGATCTATGCAATATCTATATGGCTGACGGGCGCCCGTCCGTAGGTCCGTACATAACAATGCTGCGGCCGAGACTCAGCCAGATGTGACGAGTGGCAAAAAAAGCATCGCGCAATGCAGGCCGAGGGCAAGAAGGGACCGAATGCCTGTCGAGTCGTTGCCATCACGCAATACGCCTGATAGCTTGTGCAATAGCAGACGCATCGATCGATACCTCGTCATGTTCGATCTCATTCGGCGACACGACCGGAGGGAGCGCGTTGACTCCATGTTGCCTAGCAGATGCTTGAGAATACAGTGTCCACGTCACGAACGAACCACTTACTGTGCCTGCCACCACGCAAAGTAACGAATATCAAGCGAGGTCAGCGAGATTTCTACGTCTCGGATGAACGTGCCGGGGGGGAATATCTCCATGACCGCAGACCGCGACCAAGGTGGCATGTAGACGCTATCCGCAAGATGGTCCCCATAGACACCAATGAGGATCTTCAGAAAACAATCAGGTCCGGACTGCCATTGGCTACACCTTTCAAGTCTTACCGTAGACTGTGCGATCGCGGACATCCGTCGTTTCCAAGGCACCTCGGAGGAAATCACATTAACAATATATCTGCTCCCAAGATTGTCGAGCGCCTTGACCAACGCCTCGTGGTCTGCTTGCCTTAACTTCGGCCCACCGGGTGCGTCCTGACGAGCGAGGTATGTGATCACTGTCTTCGCCTTGGACAACCACGACTTCCTTGGCTCTTGCTCGGTGATGTCAAGGAAGTCTGCTACATTGCGCCGGATAGGTTCCCACCATTGCTTCGATGCTTCCAATTGGACGAGGGGGACCGCGAAAGGAGGTACATCATCCCTCGACCGGCGGGCAGCGCCCTCGTCAGCGACAACCACTCGTCTCATCAGGAACGGTACATGCAGTAAAGCATAGTCTTCCCAGTCCTCTTTGTACATCAACCCAAGCGTAGGGAATGCTGCTTTAGGGAGGAACGGATGAAATCCGCTTGGTGAACGATGACGGAAGACGATAGGCCCGTTCAAATCCGGAGGCTCGCCCATAAAGGTAGGCACGTTCGGATAAAAGACCCGCCGCGGAGGAGGGAGCGTCAGCGGATCCGACGAGATGGACGTATTGAGCGAGCTATACGTGCGCCAGAGGGAGAATAACGTGTAGTTGCCTGTTCGCTGGGTGAGCAGGAAAGCCACGCTGCCATAGGCGAGAACGAACTCGGCGATGCGTCGGTGACGAGCCAGCTAACGCCGTGAATCCTGGGAGGGCGTCGATGAGCACTTCCACACGTGGTTGGTTAGCGACGTAGGCATGAGAGATACTCACAGACCCCCATACGGTCCCAACGTCTCCCGCGCCTGGGCACTGGAGAGTATTTTCCAGTCCGAAGGTCGTGGAATCGCATGCGAATTCTCGCCCGATGATGCAATAGATCCCAGTGGCAGGAAGGACGGGTCATCCGTGACGATGAACAGAGTGCCATTCAGCATGAAAACGTTGTCCATGATCGTATAGCCTGCAACACATATGAGCAACAACCAGGCATAGATTGCATAGCTCAAAGCGCACCTGGAACATGCCTCAACAACGCCGTCGTCGGGATCTCATTGCCCCATTCCACGGTCCCGTCGTTCACGCCGACGGTCCCAAAGATCTGCGGCTGGAGTGACACGGCGACCGCCGGTTTGAGGGTAGCACCGGGCTTCTCGCTGTCTACGTGCTGCTTTTGAGAGTTTTTGGCGACCTGCGCTTCCTCCCATGACCAGTCGCCGTATATCTCCTTCTCCCAGTCGTCTCTCCAGCTGCCCGAGTTTGAGGCCTTGTTGCTGGCTCGATAAGCTGTCGATTCCTCACCATTGATTGAGAATGAGGTCTCGAGGTTGTAGAAAAGAATGAACGTCGTGAGAGAGAAGAAGATGAGAGAAACCTCTCGACGGCTCGGCGGAGAGTACCACGGCATCGTCCAAGTGGTGGATGCGGGCCAAGAAAGGCAGGCAGAGCCTTTAGAATTCAACAGACACAAACTCGGCAGTAATCTACACGTCCGCGGTCTGGTCTTCTCCGCCATTCGAAAGAGAAGCTATATCCAGCGTCGTCATCCTCTTCTTCCCCTTCGTATCCTCCGCATAGTTCTCATAAAAGTTGGTCTCGTCCTTGTGCGACAGATAGCCGACGTCCTGCGTGACGACGCGTCGGCCCGGCCCATCCCAGAAATGGAACGCTTGGCTGTGCACGCCGTACGACGTCGGCACCACCTCGAGTAAATCACCCCTCGCAATCTCGATAGCCGGGATTTCCGTCGCAGGCAGACCGATGAGGTAGGCCAATAAACACCGGATCACAGACGAGTGGCCAATGATGAGAAGATCCTCCTTCTCGCGCTCCAACTCGATGAGAACCGGCTCCAGACGCACTTTCGGAATGTTACAATCCGACTCGGAACTCGAGATGGGGCGTACCTGACAGATCGTGATAACTTTCGGCGCGTGGCGCACGGAACGCGTATGGGTCCTTTACGAACCGTGCCCACTCCTCAGGATAGAACTTTTTAGCTTGGTCTGGTGAAAGACCATCCCAAACCCCCGGATTTATTTCCGACATCTGGGGCTTCTCGATAACCTTGACGTGTGGCTTGGACGCTCCTTCCTTGGGTGCGTTCGACTGGGCAGGCCGGTCTGTAGGCTGGCTGGAGTCCAAGGACCGAGGAGAAGCGGATGCTTGCACCGAGAGGAAAGGCCAAGCGGTGTGGTGAGCGCGGCGACGCGTCGAAGTCCAAATCTTAGAACGCTGTTTGATACCCTATTTAACGACAAGGATTTGGGACGTACCACCAGCCTTCGATTACTGGGGTTATACCCACGCTGCTCCAAAGACCTTGCCCGTCGCTCGGTAACAAACTCTCTCAGTCTCTCTGCGTAGTCCCACCCTGCGGGAGAAAGGTCTGAGTCGGCCTTGTACGAATGTTCGATAAGGGATTGACCGGACTATCCGTCGTTCGAGGCTGGCTTCAATTTCTTATATCAGGTGGAGTCAACGATGGTCTTACGCGTGCAAAGTAAATCATGCGGAACCGGTTGTGAATGTTCATGAGGAAGAACACTATTCGTGACTATATGCAGGGTTCGTCTCTATCTCCTGGAACGTGCATACGGAGCCACTGACCTGCAGGTATCCTCGAATGTTCTTCAGAACAAAGGATCAGGCGGGCCATGACGACAATACGCATAGACTCACATTGACCATGATTTTTTCTCCGACCTGGCAGTGATCAGCATACTGGTCGGCCGCCCATCCCACGACACCTTACGTTGAATATGCGAATAAATGGCCAATTCGTCTCTGTGATTGTCTCGTAGGCCTTTTCTCGGTCTCGTATCCGGCCAAAGTAATCTTCAACGGCCTTGTCTGGATCCCATCCACGGTACTAAACTCATCGAAATCAGTGCATCCTGTTTGGAAGGGGACGGAGCGAGACGGACATCAGGAGAGGAGATCTTGACGCTTCGGATGTTGGTTTCGATTATCTCTTTATTGTCGCATATAGACTCTGCAGGGGGACATCGCTGTGAGCCATCGCATCTCATGCTCAGGGGGATGCTTGCCTAGCAAGATCACATGTATGCCCTCCTTGTCGAATTTCTCAGCGAGCAGTTGTCGGCTCTTCTTGGTGCCGTTGTTCGCATCGTATATGACCACCTGACCGCCTCCCTCAAAAAAGTCCCATATCAGATTCTCGCAGCCATCGGATACCGCCTTGCGCAGTGCCATCGTCTCTGGACTCTTCTCGCCTGGGATGGAGGATGAATAGTCATGACGAGCGAGTCCGAGTCGCAGTGACACGCTCACGCACCGAGGGTAAAGTAGTCGGGAGGAAGTGATTGCGCGCCTCCGAGTGTCTTGCGACGATAATCGCCGAGCGAGACTACCTGCGTCTTGACGCCCATCCAGCGGAGATAGCGCTCGAGTGTGCGCGATATGTGTGTCTTGCCCCGTGCGGGGAGACCGACGGTCAAAATAAGGATTTTACCAGCATGCCAGAGGAGACCTGAGGCGGTTGTGTACAGAGGGGCAGCCATCTCGAATGGACGCTCTTGACAACAAGTAGCTGCATCTCAAGCAGACCAATATGGCAATTATACAGGGGTATACAGGGGAAGTGACTAGTAGTAACGATAACATGCAAGCAAGTGCGGCGAGACGAGGCGGGTGACCGAGCCTCGCCGGGGCTCACTTTCCGTTCGTTGCGAATGAAGAAGCTGCAGCTCTGTAGTCCTCCATCTCCTGATCGAGCTGAGCAAGTGTCTTTTTGACGCGTCGAGGGCCCTTCTTTTGTCGGCGTCGGGGAGCGACTGCGAGTGGCGCACTGTGAACTGGACGTAGTTTGTGTGGACTGGATGTGGGAGTATAAATCGAGCGCGTATGGGATGGGATGGGTGCTCACCCGCGAACGCGTCCGTTTGGCGCGTGGTCGTGGGGCGGGATGGAAGAGGGCGGATTTGTGGCGAGGACGGCACCGAGGCGGCCTAATAGGGAAGGCTGCGTTTGTGCGGGAGGGGGGCTTACCGCCGGACAAGCTGAGTCCACTACAATCTCGATCTTTATGGGTCGTCCTGCAGAACGACATGGCGGTGGGTCGTGGGTCATGGGACGTCGACAGGGAGCACTTACTGCCATCGATGAACTTGCCGTCGTACTTTGCGCGCGCGACGACTGCATCTGCGGAGCGCTGGAATGAGACGACTGCCATTCCCTTTGAACGGCCCTGGGAGTTGTAGATGACGAAGACCTCTTTGAGCGGACCGACGGTCTTCCTGAAGAGCTCCTGTGGACGGCGCGGGTGTGAGCGCGAGGACAGCACGCAAACAGGGAGACTTGCCTCTACTTCGAGCTCGCCGACGTCAGGGGGGAGACGGGTGAGCAGGATCTTGCTGCCCTGCTGGGTCTGTTTCTGTGTGCGCCATGCCGGTGGGACGTGGCCAGCCTGGTTTCCGAGGAGGAGACGCTTGGAGCTGTGGTAATTGCCGATGCGCGTCGGCGGCTGCATCTTGTGTCACGCGTCACACGCAGGCCACTTTGGTGGTCATGGCTCACAAACATGCGCAAACATGTGAGGGCGGATCGCGGGCCGGGGCTGCCGGGTAGTCGCTGGCAGCATCCACGTCGACTGCACTTGCAATGGAGCACTTTCGCTCCCAGGACCAGCAGCAGAAGGACTTTTTCGCCTTCCTCTTTCCAGACCCTTCTGCTGACCAGAGCCGCCCACTCCCCGATGTCCCCCGCCTCCCCAACTCCCATAACTTCTCCGGATCGAGTCCCATCGATCTCGTGGCAATGTCCACCCTGATTTCCTTGCAGGGCGTGGACTCCGCTCACCCACCGCCCCCCTCGCCCGCCGCACTCACCCTCCTCGAGCAGCAGTACAAGCTCACCCAGCTACAGCAGCTCCAGCAGCTCCAGAACCAGATTCAGAACCAGATCTTTCAGCAACAGGCACGTCCTTGTCTCCAACCTCTTCCGGCCCTCGGCGGGCCACTCAGTGAGCTAATCTTTCCCGACTAGCTCGCCCTTATCAGCGGACAGACGTCCCTTGCAGCGCATGATACCACCCCCGATCCTCACCGCGACCAAGTTCCTTCCTTCAACGGTCTCCCTACTCCCTGTAAACCACCTTGCTGTTTCACCGTTATTCCTCTTACCTTCTTTCCCAGCGTCCTCGGCCGAAATCAGGCCCACCAACCCAGACTTCTTGGGTCGCTTGAATCCTCCGTTCCAGAACTCTCAGCATACCATGTACAATGCACACGGATTAGATACCATGCTTCTTCCTTCTCCTCAAGAACCGGCCGCATCAAGTCAGTGCATGAGACACCCGGGCTCTGTTTCCGCTCCCGCCAATATTGCGTTTCCGTCCTTCGTTGGCCTCCCCTCTCCCTCTGATCTTGACATTTCTCCGCTCACGAGTCCATGGCTCGAGGCCTATCCACACCCTCCACATACCAGACCGGCCAAGCGCACGGCCTCCCCGAGCGGGGACGACAGTACTCGCGTGCCCCGAAAACGTACAACCCCCCCCGTACCCGCTTCGATAAAGGTCCCTCGGAACGTCAAGTCTGCCACGTCCACCCCTCTCTTGCGTTCCGTGAGAGGTCATCGGAATAGTTCCGTCATGGAGACGGATTCTCCGTCCCCAGTTGATCTGTCCATGCCTCCGCCTGCTCCACCCAGGAACACATCCTCTTCGCCCTCTTCAGGGTCCACCACCACTTCAGCCTTACCTGCCCAAGAGGACGCTCGCATGACGCCGGTGACTCCCGCAAGTATTATGAACTTGGGTCGACTGGGAGTCAGTAGCAGTCTCGCACCCGCGATACAGCCGTCTCGGTTTGATAAGGGCAAGGAACCTGCCAATGCCACCGTTCCCAAAGCTTCTCGCAAGGCGGGCCTGCTGCTCATAAGTCCAGGTCCGAAACCAATCCTTCCAGGTATGCGGGCTGAGCCCATTCATTGCCGAGTAGAAGCAAGCTTTTACTGACGTTCCGGCAGCCGGCTCGGCCGCTTCACTGAACAGCTCGTCTGCTGTCTCCCCACCGGCACCTGTCACGCGCAAGTCTCATAAAGATGCAGAACAGAAACGGCGCGATTCTCTCAAGATGGCGTACGACGACCTACGTACGCTTCTTCCGCCGATACCTCTACCGTCGGACGAAAACTTCCCCGACGAGCCGATCCTGCCCGGTGCACTGCCTCCGCGGGGGCCACCAAAGGCGGGGGCAGATGGACCAAACAAAGGGATTAGCAAGCTCCAGCTGCTTCGGTGCGGCAACGACTACATCCGCACACTCAAGGGACGTGTTGAGCGCCGTGATACGGAGGTTGCGACACTGAGGCGAGAGGTGTTGAGGCTGCGTGCTTTTGCGGGCGATGAGGCGCACCGGGGAGAGTGCGTCGATCTGGACCACGATTTGGACGCGGTGGAGGCTGGGAATCCCAAGCTTGGACATTCGGCCATGGACGAAGAAGGGGATGATGGGGAAGAATGATGGCCGTGCAGGGAATTTAAGTGTATGTATGTATACTCTGTCGATCTAGTCGTACGGAGCTCCTTATCAGGCAGGACACTCGCACGGTTCGGAGCGTGAATCCTTGCCGAAGATGAGTGTCGGACGTTGCACCAGCTCATACCTTGAAAATGTCCCAGGCTGCGAGCCCTCTGTGAGTCCCGTCCATCGAGACAGAGATGCAGACACAGCCAACGTTGTCGCAGGTCTGCAGTCTTCCTGCTGCATGTCGCTCTCGAAGCGCCTCTCGTGATGCAGACGTTCTTCTCTCCCATGTCGCTCCCGTTCATGCAGATAACGAACACGACCCTGGTGTTGCTCAAGGTATGTGTCTCTCCTCGCATCGGAGATAACGCCTACATGCGCTCGCACAGTTGTACGCCGCTATTATCGCTGCGACGTGCGTCGCCTGCGTGCTCGTGTTTCCCCTTCCAGGTACGTCCCCTCATTTTCCTGCGTCTGCGCGGCGATACGTACACGGCCACGGACACTGATGCGTGCCCACGCAGAGGTTCTCCCCGGAAAACGCGCCCTCGCGATCGCGTTGTGCATATACCATAGCGTCGCGTCTACGATCTTATTCCAAGCCCCGCGGTTCATCCCCCATACGTTTGGCGCGTGGTTTGAGTCGTGCGTACCTTCCCACCTTCTCTCTGGCGCGAGCAGGAACTGACGTCGATGATCGCTATGAACACAGGCTGACCGTCACCCCTGAGAACGTCTGGGGCACGCTTCACGGCGTCCTCGGACTCGCGATGGTGGCGTGGTGGCAGCTCACGCTGCAGTACACGAGGCGGAGCGCGTAGAAACGTCCTCTCGCACCCTTTCCCTCTCCCCATGGCTGCTTCGTCCACAGGCTTCGAATGGCATGCAGTTCGCGGGGTTGCGTGTTGTTGGGATGAGTTAGCTGTGGGACAGGGTCGTGGCGGGTCTAACTTTATATATATAGAGGCATGTTGTATGCATAACAGTTTTTTGAGGCGCATCTTATTGCCAGTGATAGACATAAACTACATAGATGTCACGGGTGTCTCCCGTTTAGCTCAGTTGGTAGAGCGCGTCACTAGTAATGACGAGGTCAGTCGTTCAAGTCGGCTAATGGGAATTCATTTTATTTTCGTTTTGTCTACTACGATCTCTACCGCAGGCTGTTGCGCTGTTCTCGCATCCTGTACCACTAGAACCACATTTTTCCCCGATGCCAACCAGCCATACCAGCCTCTGTCTCCAGTCCGCGAGGTTGTCTCCCCCTGATATATCTGCTCCTCCGTGGGCAGTTGCTACCTCACATGTCAAATCCACGTGACGCTTGTCCACACATGCACCTCAACCTGTCGCTTCACTGATCAGCGCTTTCCATCTGTTAGAAGCACAAGTTCATGTCGAACCCCATTGGTACAGGAATCTCCCATTCAGCCAGATTTCGGTGTATTCTACAAGCAGGAAATGGAAAAGGCTACTTTGACTTTCAGCACGGCTAAACATTGCGTACGTTCCGTACTAAACGCGTCTACGCAGGCATTGACCATCGCTGTGCGATCAGGTCAAGGTATGAAGATCCGCTCAGGTGCCTGTCCACATCCACAAAGGAAGCACACGTCGTTCCCTGAGCCACGGCGCAGGTGTCAGTGCTGGTACTTACTCCATGATGGTCCACTTGCTCGTTCGAAACAGGGCCGATGTTCATACTGTCTCAGCCACGGGGAGTCTGTACGTCGCCATGAAATGAGGGCATATTGACATTATGATTCGTTGTTTGCGACGGCTCCACATGCATATGCGGCCGTTGTGGGATTTCTGCACTCTCCGAGCGATACGACTGCGCGGCACCTCTTGTATTTACGTCAGCGGGATTGTGAATTAACCCCTGCCAAGCGGACCACGTATCCTAAATCGGACGGACGGTTTCATGTCCTTGCGTTTCAGGACCACAGACTCTGACTTACAGCAATTGATCGAGCCCTCACTGTGTCTGGCACGAGGAGTCAGCGAGCGGATGCTTTCACTGTAGGCTCGCGTACAAGTCTGCGGCTGTTCATGGCAACCGAGATATAGCCCCCCCGACTAGCCTGCCAGATCGGGATACTCTGTATTGTCCACTGGCTCGGTGTTCGATAAACTTGTTCTAGTTCGGAGGCCCTGATTGGAACAAACCAGCAGTGTCTGGCGTTGGCTCCGCTCGTAGTGACGAAGCTAAGGTGAACGTAGCAGGACCCGGTGGATATGTTCAAGTACAACACGGAGGCGAAAGGCCCCAGTTTAACGTACCACCGCTACGATTACCTGCAGTGATATGTCTGTACACGGACATGGGAAAAATCAATGATATGGATCATCACAGTTGATGCATAGGATAGCCACCCGATCAGCGTCTAGAATAGCGCGCACGACTACCCTCTACGGGTGCGCAGGGAAAGGAGGAGCCGCTGGAACCAGCGCGGAAACCGCATGTTAATTAAGACACGCAGAAAACAGGGTTGTATTCCAGAGGGGACGCATTTCCTGTTTCGAGGCAAAATGCTGTGACTCAATAACACGAGCGTGAAAGGTCCAGGGATAGGGAGACCTCCTATCAGATTTCCGGGGCTGACATTGGGAGGTTGTAATCAGTACGGATTAATGGACTTGGAGTCAATGCAACCTAAGAAAAAAGTGCAAATGAGAATCATTTCGTTTCTGCTTGCGTAGTCACTGGTATGCAGCCGGACAGAAATTAAAAATTAGACGATGATCACCTTGGTTGCTTGTGGGACCCTAGACGTGAGCACAGTGCTGTTCTCGCAAAGCCACTACGAGAACCTTGAAGGAACGCAATAACGCCGGGGAATGGAGCATGCTGTGCAGCTATGCTCGGTCGCTGAGCATATTGCAGCGGTCGGACTTGGGCGGCCGCTGGGGATGCGAATGAGAGCCAAAGGGGGCACGTTGACCAAAAGGGTGGACAGTGCGAGCGGGTGTGTCTGCTACGGTGTTGGTTCTGTGGCGGTCAAAGGCGCAGGTTCAGTCCGATTATAGGAATCAAACGAGGTTGTTTGTAGATGCTTATTCGTATGCCGTAAGCCTATAACAAGCAGAGCTTCAAACACGACTCCGCTGTGCTTTTTGTGTTAAAGCCCCCCCTTTGTTGGTCATTTCCATATCATGTCCCTTGTCTTTCCCCACCGCACTCCCCCATGCCACCCCTACAAACGACGGCGCCGCACCGCTACCTCTGTCCTCGCAGGCCATTTCGATCTGCGTCCCGCTAGAGATGTCCTGACAAGCTTACTAAATGGCGTCGAGCCTTACAAAGAAGTAGAGAAGGAGGAGGCGATGCGCAGGAGCAGGAAGCGGGAGAGGAAGGAACGCGACAAGGAGCAAAAAGCAAAGTCCCTGTCGAGGGTGCCCGAGAGGAAACCGACTGAGACCACCACCAGGTCCCCTCCAGCTCTCCCCACGCCACCGGCACCCACCCAGTCCGTCAGCGCACCTGCTATACAGCCCTCTTCCTTCTGGCGAGCTCGCGGAACGGGCCACCGCCCCACAATACATATCGCCACGATGCAAAGGTCCGTGTCAGTTACGCCTCCCCCTATGCCATCGTCTCCTCAGTCGACTCCGGGCCCATCCGACTGGTCGACGACGTCTCGTACATCTTCCAAGCGTCCCCGCACACCCGAGGATGACGCGCACGCCGCAGAACCCGCGGTGGCCACTCCACCGCCCCCTCCAGCTCCGCCGCAGAGGAAGAAGAGGGTTGCTGTCAAGAAGGGATGGAAAGGTTGGGTCGAGGGCTCGCCGCCACCATCCGAAAAGTTGATCAACCTGGATGCTGTACCTATACTGCAAGAGAGACGCACTCGCAGTGGCAAGAGCTTCGACGCTATTGGGGTCGGCAAGGATAGCTGGGTGTAGACCTGTAAGTAATCATACCCTTCCGATTGATCGGTAGGAAATACTCGTTGACCCGTAGGTAGCTACAGATCTCCGTTTGGATGCCCTCTACTACCACCATCGCGCCACCAGTCACTGGCATATGCTTGATTGTTAAAAATGTTTCATATGATCTCAACGCCCGCCTCGCTTTCTAGCTGTCCCCCCTCGTTGTACAACATGGACTACACCTTGGATCTCCACACCAGTCACACCAGCACCCAATATATTACACGTTTCGTTCGGCTTGGTTTTCGTATGTTTTTATCAGTGTTACTTTAGGCTGCACCTTTACTTATCGATTTCTGTTGCCACAAGTATTCCCCGCATCACAATGATATCTCGCTATGTCTAGACAGAGTACACCACTGTTCTATATTGGAATTCTATGATCCCCAGCAGGATGAGTCAGTTATCGCCGTCAGCCTTTCGGTAAACAATGTACCTGGTGGACGGGCAAGATGTTGAGCACGGATGAAACATCGAACCTTTGATGGTTGACTTGAGCTTTGGTTTGAGTCCCACTTGCAACTGGATGTAATTGCTCCAACAGCGGACCGGAGGCTTTACGACTAAACAGAAGCAAATAAGGTCTTCTCGGTTTCTTTATGTAAATGCAATGTGCACATCAATTGGCCAACGCTCGTCTCTTTCTTTCTCTAGCTGGTATTGACGCAGGATCCTGAGACGGAACTCCCCCCTCTCGTGGTTCGATCTTTCCACATTCATTCTATGCCGACTCGTTGACCGCTGTATTTCCTGCAGGAAGTTCGTGTGGTATTATCCTTTCCATGCTGTCTGTCATTCCTTTCCCCGCTCTGCCAACTCCGCCATCATGGTTCCCCGGCCACATGAACCGGTTTACAAAGCAGTTGCCTGCTCTCTTATCTCGTACAGATGTTGTGCTCGAGCTCAGAGACGCACGCCTTCCGCTCACTAGCATCAACCGTAACCTGGAAAGTGAGTCAGAACCATTGTTTCGCGTCGTTCGTTCGGCACCCTTCGTTCTGTGTTTGCGGTCGATGAATCCAAGGTGTTGGCAATTTACAAACATTTCATCGATCATCTCAGCCTGCATACCTAGGCATTGGTAGCACGAGTTGGCTGTCCGCGTGATGGTTGGAGTTCGGATTTTATTCAGGCAACGTTTCAAGGTGACTATAATGACTAACTACTTCTCGGCCAGGAGCGATAAGGAAATGGAGAGCAGAAAGGGGTAGAGATTCCTCCGTGATAACCTCAGTATCGACTAGCCTCGCATCTCCCGCGATACCAGGGCATGAGGGTAAAATCTGCGAACGTATAGTCGTTCTGAATAAACACGACCTAGTCTCTGAATGGGGCGTGGAGGTACGTCTCTTTAGTTCCGCTGATCCCTCTCTGACCTAAGATGGTGTAAGCCATTCCGCAAAGCCATGGCGGTTCGTTTTCCGGATCAGATAGTACATTTCGCGTCGTGCAATAAACCTCGGGACATCAAAGTACTGAGCGAGTTGCTCGTAAGTATGTTGCCTTCTCATGTACCTCTTACAGCGTATACTCAGCTGTTGCGAATGATGCGTCAAAAATATCGTGTGTAGATATAGCCAAGACCAACCATCATGCGACAGAGATGAACGTACTCGTCGTTGGCATGCCTAACGTTGGGAAATCAACGTTACTGAACTCTCTTCGGAGTTTCGGGATTGTCGGTCGTACGTCGCGTCCTCCCTTCCCTCTTCTATATTCTCTGTGACTTGCCATTTTTATAAGATTCTCCTTGCAGGGACCGCTAAGGCATTGCAAACATCTGCTCAACCCGGTCATACGCGCACTTTATCCACACGGTTGAAGATATCAGAAAATCCCTTGATTTATTCGTACGATTCTCCGGGAGTTATGCTTCCCTTCCTTGGCAGAGGGGATCAAGGCGCCGAACGGGGAGTTAAGCTCGCATTAATTGGTAAGTATGCAGGCTGCAAAAACTCAGGTCGACAAATATGAATATAAAAATAATGCAGCCGGGATCAAGGAGAGCTTGTACGACGTAGAAGCTCTTGTCAACTACTTGATGTACAGATTGAACATCCTTGATCCCATGTGTGAGTCGTCCGTCGTTGCTTCCAGTGTTCATTTTCTCTCTCAACGCCCTGACGCTCCTCGTCCACTCAGCCCCCGCGTATCTCAAAGTCCTGCCGGCAGGTTCCGAGCCAACGACGGACGTCTATGATTTTCTAGAACGACTGGGCGTGCGACTAGGTATGCGAGTACGGGGCGGCGACGTGGACACCTCACGCGCTGCGAGATGGTTCGTCGAGTGGTGGCGACGCGAAGGTAGCTTTATTTCTGCGTCTACGTCGCAGTGGATCGGGGGGCGCATCCCCCGTGGAACACAGAGTCATCTACCGGAATCTGACGGCACGTCACATGTCCCTGTTCTCATCCGTCGTGGGTGGGGATTTGACTTTGAATGGACCGCCGACTCCGCGTCTCTCGATTCGGAGGGTAGCGTGGAGCAGAAGATGGGGGAGTGTATAGATGCGTATATGAGGATAGCTGAGGAGCAGGAACAGTCGGGCGGCGATGTTAGTCAGACACAGGAGAAGAATCGTGCTTGGGAAGAAAGGCAGGCCAAGAGGACTGCGAAAAACAAGGCAAAGATGTCGCGAAAGAGCGGGTGATGGGTTTGGAGGGGCAAGGGACGTGAAGAGGAATTTGGGCGGATTGGACGTCTGGGTGGTATGTTGCTTGGGACGCCTACAAAATAGTAATGATCCGTCGTTTTCCTTGCATTACGGTCAGCTAGCCCGGCTGATCCCAAACAAGCCTGCCGAGCTTGTAAATTTATTAAAGGCTTCTGTTCGACGGAGAGTTACTCAATCATGCAGGACAGGCGACCAGCCATATCGATTTCCGCCAATCAAGGCAAGCGTACAAATTGAAAAAAAGCAAAATGAAACGGGCCTTGCTGGGAATCGAACCCAGGCCACTTGCATTTCGTCCGAATGAACTACCCAAAGCAAGTATCGTACCTCTAGACTACAAGGCCAGCGATAGCGCATCGCGTGTGAAAAAGATCAACCTTTGAGACCCAATTTGTGGACTACGGTTCAATGAACAGTAACGTGTGCAATAGAGTTGATCGCATAGGTGAGGAGTCGTGCAACCAAGGGGCGACTTGTACGGTGTCGGCGTCAGGGTATGTGGGAGAGATGGTGCGACTGTCAAGATGGGCAAGCTTCCAAGTCGTCTGCTTGTCCGGTGAGCGCTGATGATATATTAGACCCAACCAACACACGAGTGAACTGATCTGACTTGGAAAAGGGCTCGAGTGGTCGACCGGTCATCGTTCAAGAGCCTCATTATATGAACGTATAATATAGCACTAAACATGTACGTGTACCTGCAGACTCAGCGAGTGATTGGCGGGAACCGAATGAATAAGAAAGACAATACCAACACACCACCTCTAAAAGTCCAGATAATCCTTACCCGTACCCCAGGCCTGCGCGCCCGAGCCCGCCGTCCCATACGGGTCCTCAGGCACTGCGCCCTCGACGTCTTTGAACGAGAACTCGCGCTTGAACTTTGCTTCGAGGGAAGAAAGCGTGGCGATGAGCTTCGTGCACGCTTGCTCCAGCACCGCTTGAGGGGTGATGGAGCCATCCGTCTGAATTTTTAGAATGAAATACGGGTGGAGGGGATGTGGGACTTTATAGCCTGCGAAAAGGACTTGGGGCATCGAGAGGACTTGGCTGTAATACGTAGGGGTTGATCGAACGGGGATTAAGAAGCCAATGGAGTGGACGGGCGAGGAAAGGGACAGAGGGGGAGGTACGTACGCTCGGAGCATGTTACCTAGCGTATGGTCCTGCTTGACGATTTTGAACGTGGCGGCGTTGGGGATTTTGGTGTCTTCCGTTACTTCGACTCTGAAAGAGCATCGGGCGTTGGTAATTTGCTGGAATAGGGATGGAACACGCACGACTTCTCGCCATCTTCGAGAACGTATAGTTCGAATCGATTGGGCGCGTTCATGACGGTCGTTCACGACAAGTTGTGGATGTGTGGCCCCAGTTCCAGCGTGCTGAGGGAAACGAAAGCGGTTAGCACATGGATCCCTCGACGATACATTGGAGAACGAGGTCAGAACGATGTTTGTTTGTTTTTTATTCACGAATGTTCATCGACAATAAATATGGGCTCGCAGCCCCATCATATTCGTTTGCAGTAGACACTAGCTCACCTTGCTGAGCGTGATGGACTCTGGAGGTGTGGCGCAAAGCCGCGAATTCAAACCCCGACAAAGATTGCGAGTCAGCCTCGGAGGTGTCCCCGACCACACAACCTCCCCAAGGTCAGTTCACGCCCGTCCACCGTCCTTTCCGTCCAGTATACCATCCACACGACCGTGGCAGTCAATGGAGTGCATACATGCGTGCGATCGGTTGGGATTCACAGCTGGATGGATCGAACGCTACTCGGATGGACCCAGACGCATGTTTGCTAATTGACAATGTGTAGAAAATGCCGACCCACCTCTCGAAGACTCGCAAGCACCGTGGCCACGTCTCGGCCGGCCACGGACGTGTTGGGAAGCACCGTAAACACCCCGGAGGTCGCGGTCTCGCTGGTGGCATGCATCACCACCGGTACGTCCATGTCCATTCTGTGTTCATGGAATGACGGGCGACGACGTATAGCATCAACTTTGACAAGTTCCACCCTGGTTACTTCGGTAAAGTGGGTATGCGCCGATTCCACTTGACTCGCAACGCACAATGGCGGCCTATCATCAACGTCGACAAGCTCTGGACGCTTGTTCCGGAAGAGGAGAAGCAGGGATTGACGGCGGACTCTGAGGTTGTGCCGGTCATTGACACTCTGCGACATGGATATGGAAAGATTTTGGGCAACGGACAGTGAGTCGAACGCGTGTCTGTCGGGTTGGGGTTTGAGTGACGGGTCATCAGACTACCAAAGCTGCCATTCATCGTCAAGGCACGATTTGTGTCGCGGAAAGCCGAGTGGGTGACGATCGCGACTGACGAGGAGCTGTGCTGATTGCGCTGACAGGGCGAAAATCAAGGAGGCGGGTGGTGTTGTGTCGCTCGTTGCATAATGACATGAGATTTCTTCTTCGTTGTACTTGGCAAAGCTGTGCGTCGCCGATGTGTGAAGTGTTGAGTGAGAGTCGCTGGCCGAGCAGCCGAGCCAC
The DNA here is from genome assembly GCA_038091355.1 of Phylloboletellus chloephorus. Lineage (NCBI taxonomy): Eukaryota > Fungi > Basidiomycota > Agaricomycetes > Boletales > Boletaceae > Phylloboletellus > Phylloboletellus chloephorus. The sequence continues at coordinate 244 of JBBPOI010000052.1, read as the reverse complement.
AAATCTCGAGTCCGAACAGGTCCGATTGGCTGGGGCGGCGTCGGCAGCCAACTCGTTGCGCAGCGGTCGACTTTGACGTCGAGGATGCCGTCCGTCTCCGCCTGGTGTGCGTCCTGCCCTCGCCGTCCAGCCCCAGCTCATCTGTTTGCTCGCAGACCACGCCCAGTATTCCTCCTGGAACCGCTCCCGCCCCCCCCCCGGGCGCCCCCCCCCCCCCCCCCCCCCCCCCCCCCCCCCCCCCCAA
>JBBPOI010000051.1:0-39066 GCA_038091355.1 Phylloboletellus chloephorus | reverse complement strand
CCTCGACGCCTTTAGAGGATTATCTCACAGTAGCTTATATTCGTTATTGAGTTTGTTACGTTACTATACCTACATTCTCATCACGGTACAAGTCGTATAGGGTAGTTTCTCGCGCCGTTGGCTTTTGGCATAGCTCCTTGCCACTAGTCTAACTCGTAGGGTTAGCCTTGGTTTGCAAGTCGTAACAATGACCATCTGATGTTAGGCCTGAGCAGCAATATGCACTGCCTAAACAATTCAATGATGATGACCACCATCGTAGACCTGAAGAGCTTCCTCCTCACCACATACTGTTACAGACGCTCTGTCTGCAACATCGTCACTACGTCACATCTACTGCGTTCCTCTTCTTTTTAAGCATTCTCCTCTATTAACCATATTATTCCCCAAGGAGGGCTTCCCTATTACCGACGCCTTACCATAAGGAGGGGATACTCCTATCCCTTTCCTCCCTCCTTGTTATCACTTTACCCATGATGTCATTGCATGATGTCATCTGTCACTTTTATTGATCACATTCTAGATCTCCTCTAGAACGTTCTCTGTCATTCGCTAAGTATCATTTCATATTCCCATGACATCATCACTGACGTCATGCCTACCCCTTAGTGCATGTTGGGTCTAGGCTCCTCATGTATGATCTTCCATCAGCATGTGTAGGATTCCCCCTCCACATGTTGCCTCACCTTTAGTGCATGTTGGACAGTCGTCCTCATGTACGCCTTGTGCATACCGCATGTAGGGGAGTGCCCCCTCATGTATCCCTCACCCATCAGGCATGTCAGGCTTTGCCTTGACAACGCCTCATGTATCTCTGCATGGATTCCTCATGCATCAGGTCTGGTTCATTCTAGACCTTGTATATTAACTTCTATGGCTTCCATATGATGTCACCATGACATCATACCCTTGATCCTAGGCCTTACGCCTACCATGCTGTCATTACATAATCCTGTACACTACAGTACTATATAATGGCATGCAAGGAAAGGATCAACCCCAAGTTGATCTTTCCCTTGCCTATTAGTCTTCATGGAACACGTCCACTGAACATAGCAAGTATTACGAAGACTAGTAGTGGTTGGTAACGCAAACCCAACTTATGACACTGTCCAAGTGTACCCTAAGTCACTTCACAAGTCCCTCGGCGAGCCCCAAGTCTACGTTGTCTACAACGTAACCTCTTATCGTACGTCGTTCCCTCCTTCCTTTGCTTTATTGTTTGGTTGTTTGGTTTAGGAACGCCTCCTCATCACGACTTCCAGTCTCATTCATTCAGAGTCATAACACATACCTTCACCCTCTCCACCTCCCTCTCCACCTTGTGTGACTCCACCACCTCGCACCCCATCGCCTTGCCTGCTGCCTTCGCCGCTGCATCAGCCGCAAAAACCTCGAGATCTGTGCTGTGTTCCGTCAGTTCCTACTGTTCCACTGCCAGAGCACCCCAGACGGGAGCGAAAAGTGCCTAACAGGCCTGGTAATATCTATGGTGATAAGCATCCGGTTGAACAATTCAAAGATGCAGAGTGCGCTTCGCGCTGGCATGACTTAACAGGCGATCCTGGCCCTTCTTGGTCACAAATGCCTGGAAATCCCCCGGGCACACCTGATGCACCATCTGCCCCCCACGATCTGTTTCCAGCTCCTTCGGAAGCTGATGTTGCCAGGATATGCCGTGAAGGGGGAGCTGATTTGGTTGCATTTCTAACATCAAAAGCAGTGAATTATAATGTGGAAATCAAACCGCATGGCGAGTGGACCTATAGAGATATCCTAGGGCTACCTGCAGGAGCCCAGGGGGAGTGGAAAGCTGCTTGTCAACAGGAGCTTAATATGCTCAAGCAACGAAAGGTCTTCGAGCTTGTCAATCGTTTTAAAGATCGCAAGGTCATCAGAAATAGATGGGTCTTCGACGTCAAATCAGACGGTCGAAAGAAAGCCCGCCTTGTAGCAAAGGGCTTCTCACAGGTCGAAGGAATAGACTTCGACCAAATCTTCTCACCAGTTGTGCGCTTTGAAATGGTGCGCTTAATGCTTGCACTAGCTGCACTCGAAAACTGGTACATTAGTTCCCTCGACGTCAAAAGTGCCTATTTATATGGCAAACTGGACGAAGAGATCTATATGGAACAACCTGAGGGATTCAAAATACCCAGGCAGGAGAACAAAGTTCTTCGTCTTCTTCGTGCCCTCTATGGCCTTAAACAGGCTGGGCTTGCCTGGTGGAATACCCTCAATGAATCAATGAAAGAACTTGGTTTTGAGAGACTTAAGGCAGATGCGGGCATTTTTCTCTACAAGAGAAAGGGCACCAACGTAGTGGTTGCCATCGTTTATGTCGATGATGCCCTATTCTGCAGTCCTTCTAAGAAGATTGTTGATGAGATCAAGGGTCTCTTTATGAGAAAATGGGAATGCAGAGACCTAGGTTCTGTTACCGAATTCCTTCACATGCGCATTAAACGAACCGGCCGCAAGATCTTAATTGATCAATGCACCTACCTTGATAAGGTCGTTGAGTGCTGTGGGATGCAGGATGCCAAAACAGCACCCACACCTTTATCTCAGGGTTATCATGCCCAAGTCAACACGGACCAAGTCGATCATAACCTCCGATCACGGTTCCAGACTGTCATGCTTTACTTAATGTTAGGAACCAGGCCAGATATTGCCTATGCTGTCACTGCACTGGCACGTCATGCTGCCAACCCCTCTAAAGACCACCTCAATAAAGCGCTGTATATCTGTCGCTATTTACTTGAGACTAGAAATTACTCCCTCGTATTCGATGGTGGATTTGGGTTAGGCCTTACTGCATGCACGGATTCTGACTGGGCCTCAGACCCAACAATCAGATGATCTCAGACTGGCTGGCTCATTAAGCTAGCTGGTGCCACTTTTAGCTGGAATTCTCACCAGCAGAAAACTCTTGCTTATTCTTTTACGGAAGCAGAGTTTATGGCACTCTCTGATTGTGGCCGTCAACTCACTTGGATTCGCAATCTTATGCAGGAAATGGTTTATACCCTTCGCCCACTATCAATCTGTTGTGACAATCAGGGGGCAATTTTCATTGCCTCCAACCCCATCACAGAATGCCGAAACAAACATGTTGAGGTGAAATGGTTTGGTATACACGATTGGGTCACCGAAAAGAAGATTGAACTCTTCTTCATTGAAGGAACCAGTAATCCTGCTGACATGCTCACCAAGGGGCTTGGCCACATTAATTTCGTCAAATGTCAGGAACAGCTCGGACTTGAGTTCTACGATTCATTATAGTCTGCTTAAAGCGCCATTACACTTACGCGCCTTACTGGCTGCTTAGTGAGGGGGAGTGTTGAACATGGCCTTATGCATTATACATAGTTCACACTTCTACGTAGTTATTTATTTACTACACTTATCAGAACTCTGTTATAGTAGTTAGCAAGTCACATCCGTGACATGTCACACATCTTGTGATTGGCTGCTGTATGCGCCACAATAGAGTTCTCTTGACCTCTAACCACTACTTGCTCAACACAAGTCATAACCAGGTAAGCTACCGCTTTCCTCCTGCACACCTAGCCTGCTTCAACACCACTTACTCTCCAATCGTCCAGTAGAATGAATGGAGAGGGAAGAGTACAAGGTGAAACCATATATATATGTGGATGTTGGTATTCCAACTGGTTTTGGCGTTGTGTTCCAATACAATGTGTGCCCAATGACATGGCTCTATGACTCAGCAAGTTCCTTGCCACATAATAAGCCTGCGCACCATTCACACTTTTCAATAGATGTATTGGATGCAAGAATCCTTCCAAAAGTGCAAATGAGTGTATGTAGGTCATGATATCATGAATAGAGATCCAAAAGACGGGATACAAGTTCAAAGTTGCATCTATTGACAGGAAACGGCATTATAAAATATTGTCGGTGTAAAATTAAAGTATGCCTCTTGAATAATTGGGGCTCGCGTGCATGTAAGAGGGTCCAGATACGGGGAATGCCATCAGTCAGTCGGTCTATGTGGCAAGAGAACGCGGGCGACGTGATTGAGGTTTACTTCTTGCTCAAGGCTTGTAATTGAACGTATTCATAATAACCTCCGCGCAAAGATAGGAGCTCATCGTGAGTACCAGCTTCGCTGACGCGGCCGTCCTTTATGAAGTAACTAGGAAAGGCATCGTCAGGTGATGGAAGGAAGCCAGCAAGCATAACCCACATGCAGTCAGCATTCTGGATGGTGGATAGACGGTGAGCGATAGCAATGGTCGTGCGACCTTTGGCCGCTTGGTCAAGAGCATCTTGCACGACCTTCTCCGAATTTGAATCCAAAGCAGATGTTGCTTCATCTAACAGGAGGACTTTTGGGTTGCGCAAAAGTGCACGAGCAATCGCGATTCGTTCTGGGGCGTGTTAGATGTAATCAAGACGTGCTGGAAAAGAAACTACCCACGTTTTTGACCACCAGATAGTTGTGAGCCCTTGCCACCAACTTGAGTATCAAAGCCACTGTAACGGGATGTCGATATAAGCACCTAGTTCACCTGCGTGGACTCACTTGGGCAGCGACCAGATGAAATCCAAGATATTTGCGTCACGGCAAGCTGAGTCAATCTCTTCCTGCGTGACTTCAGACTCGGGCCTGGTTGCGCCAAGCAACACGTTGAAACGGATAGTGCCAGCATACAAAGTCTGTGAGGGAACGTCCTCTTGAGCCATCATGAAAAATACGTTGACGAGGTACAGACCGGCTCCTGGGAAACAAGTGCGACCTGTTTCCGGTACTCTTGAATGTTTAACTCATTGATAGGCTCGCCATCGAGGAGGACTTGACCAGCTAAAGGGTCATAGAAGCGTTCGATCAACTGAATGCTGCGAGGACAAATCAGGGCAACTTTCGGGAAATGACTTCGACGGCACGCACACCGTGCTTTTACCGCAGCCACTGGCTCCGACTAGAGCAACATAGGTGCCAGGTTCGGCCTTGAGCGAGAGATCACGAAGCACGCGAACACCGGGACGTGTCGGGTATCGGAAGTGCACATTCTCAAAGCGGATCTGGCCCCGAACCCTGGATCCCTCAAGTGTCTTTCCGTCAGTAGACTCGGCGTCGATCTCAGGCATGGAGTCGATTAGCTTGACAATTGCGGCTCCTGCGCTCCGAGCTGACGAGATATCAGGAACAAAGGAAAAGACATTGCCTGCCTGCATTGCTCCAAACGTTGTGCTCTAGGAGGATGTTTAGTGCCTGAAACCGGCAGAGTCCAGGTCACGTACCATAAGAGATGTAAAGAATGCCATCGTACTGATTTCCATGCGAGAGACGAGCAGCGAACCATACCAAAAGACGAGGGCAATGGTGTAGAAGCTGATCGATTGCGAGAATGCGAACAGAAGGTTGCTCCACATTGCAGTTTTATTTGATCTTTTGAGAGGCTCTTCTAGACGTTCGCTGTATAGTCTCAGACAGTCTTTCTCCCGAGTGAGGGAGGCAACGGTGCGAATGGAAGCAGCAGCCTCGCAAGCTAACTGAGCCGAACTCTCGTGGGCAGCCTTGTTTCTTTGGTCTTTCAGGACGACGACATGCTTCGCGGTGGCTCAGAGGATGAAGGAAGAACCCAGCAAGACAAAACTCACCAAGCGGATATAGCCAGTAGATATGAGGAAAGGGATACAAGCTAAATTACCGATCATCAGCGATGCCGAAAGCAGACTAGAGAAGATAACCCACCCATCCCAACCAAAGCGGGCTTGTACGCGTAAGCTAAGCCAATTACTGAGCCGCCAATAAGAGTTGTGATGGCCTGCACAATACTGGACGCCCATCCAAGAGGTATAGTCAATGTAATCAAACAAAAAAACGCACTCACGTTCCAAGGGTGACTCCAGCCATACCATTGATCTTCTGTGGGTTGTCGCTCAAGTTTGCGGTGAGAGGACCAGCCTACACGAACGCAGTCAGGGTAGGCTTGGTAACTAGCCCAGAATCACGACTCACGCTATTCTCATCATTGTCGAAAAATTCGACTGTTGGGGGCGATGGTAACAAGTGACACAGCACGTAAGGAGTAGACTTACTATCTTGCCTAAGGATGGCTCTGAAGCTGATTGAGCGCAATTTTGATGTCAGGATAGCGGCTGATGAGGCGAAGAAGTACGTCTGGAAACAAGTGGCTGTCCCTGAGAGTATAGCGATGATGAAGAACCTAGACCAGACTCAGACATTGACATTTCAAGCTAGCAGTGACCTCTCTTACCATAACGCGTTCCTGTTCCCATCATACCTCCGAACGGACGGATCGGGTTCAGAGAAACCAGAAATGGCTTGACCTAATGGAATATATATGTGTGGTCATGAGATGCGATTAAGCTTACCATATACAATGCCGAAAAGTGGGTAGACCATTCCCGTCACTGTTCAAGAGTTCGGTTTAGGCGGGACAGTGTACAAAGGAAGCAGGCTCACTGATACAGAACACCCCGCCAACAGCATATCTCCATAATCCCTCTCGATTGAGCAGGCCAATCCGCATGAAGAGGTAAAACATATTATACTTGTCTTCATCGATCTCTTCTTTCTTTCTTTCATCACTCCTCTTCTGAGCGAGATCTGAGGCAATGGACTGAATGGTGTTCTTGCGACCAAGCGGGACATCTTCAACAGCCTTCTCCACATCCACTTCAGCAATGGTGGCCGCGGTGTTATTAGTGTCTTCGATATCCTCTGTCTCCCGGAGCTTCTGGGTATGGACGAGGCGTGCGTAAGCGCTGTTCTCGTCCGTCAAAAGCTCCATATGCGTGCCCTTCTCCAAAACGAGACCCTCGCCCATAACGTAGATGCAATCAGCGTCCTTGATCGTAGAAAGTCGGTGAGCGATCGTGATCGTCGTGCGACCTGCAGCAGCCTTGTCCAACGCATCCTGTACGACTCCCTCGGACTGTGTGTCGAGAGCAGAAGTTGCCTCGTCAAGAAGCAAGATTCGGGGATCAGAGACGATGGCACGAGCGATCGCTACACGCTGCTTCTGACCACCGGACAAAAGGAAACCACGTTCGCCGACCATGGTATCGTAACCCTGGGGTAACTGGCTGACGAAGCCATCTGCGTTAGCTTTGATACACGCCTCTTGGATAAGCTTGAATTTCTCCTCCTCTGAAAGATGTTCGTAAGGAGTGTTGATTAAACCGTGCGCAACGTTGCCTTTGATGGTGGTCGCAAAAAGTGTAGGTTCCTGGGAAACAAGGCCAATTCGCGAGCGTAGCCATTTGATGTTCAGGTCACGGATATCCACACCGTCAAGCTTGACAGAGCCACTGAGAGGATCATAGAACCGTTCAATAAGGGCGATGATAGTCGACTTGCCGGAACCAGATGCGCCAACCAGAGCAGCGGTCTTGCCTGCGGAGAATGTAATATCCATGCCTTTGACGACAGGCACGTCGGGACGCGAAGGATAGTTGAACTTGACGTTTTCCAAGGTAATCTCGCCCACAACCTTCTCGGGTTTGAGCCCGCCGGGATCCGAAGAATCAATATCGGGAATCCGCTCAATGGTGGCGAACAACTTTGCAGCTGCACCACGACCATGTGTGATGGCTGTTTATATATTAAGCGATGTACACGAACCCCCCATACAAGTGCGATACTAACCTTGCATTTCAGGTGCCAACATGGCAAGAGAGAACGAACCAATTAAAATGGCCAAGAACACATTTACGACCTGACCGGCGTTTGCTGTCAACATATTGTATCAGCCACTCAACCTGACGATGATAGATATTCCTGCTTACCATAACCCTCGTTGATCAAGGTCGTGCCAAACTGGAAAGCTGGATGGATGTAAAAGGGTTAGTCATAAAGCAACGTCAAGTGCGAGTCTCCGTACCTAGAGCATAGGCCGAGTATATGACGAAGATAAACACTCCCATACCACAACCGTGAAAGATGGCCGCTTTGGCATCGAGGACGCAAGCTCCTTCAACGTGGACGTCGTAAAGATTGCTCAAGACTTTCTGGGCGCCGAACGCGTGGGCAATACGGACGGTGGAAATGACCTCCTCGGCGAGCGTACCACCCTCGGCAACGTGTTCAAGAGAAAGTCTACAGTGACGATCAGAGATTATATGTGAAGAGAGAAAGAAGATACGCACTGCATGTACTTTGAGAGAAAATTGTTCATCACACCTCCAGTGATTGCGATGCAAGGAAGAATAGATGACATTGCGAGAGCGAGTCTCCAGCAGCGAACATACGCGAGAATGAAACCGGTAAGGAAAGAACAAATGAAGGAGACGACGAGAGCGACTTTCTCCGACATGCCTTGCTGTACCAGATCTGTGGAACGACCGAGTCTGAGTGAGAAAGGCGGAAGGGGGAGAGTGACTTGCGCGTATCGGTCTGAATACGAGATGCGACTTCGCCTGCACCGACAGTGTCAAAGTAGGCGATGTCCTGACGAAGAACTGCCTGAAGGTACTTTTCACGAATACGTTTCGCGTTCACTTCGCCAGTATAGACCCAAATGACCATGTAGACATACGTGCACACCATCATGCCAATACCTGGATGACAGTGAGCAACAACCAAAGGGGAGCAGTAGGGGCGTGCCGATGTAAACGAGGTATGAAGCATCTAGAGCAGCACTCTGACGGAACTCTGCAGCGGAAATCTGGAGATCCTGGAGAGCGGTAGCACTGGTAACGTTCTGGAAGTACGCCTGTTCGGCGATGCCAAAATTGACGAAGTCCTGGGTGAGGTTTCCAAAGAGGAGACTCATGAGAGGCTGATGGCAGTTGAGGGGAAAGGATCAGGGGGTGAGCGGGTGGAGGACGGGCGAGGTACCTGAGCAGCGCCGGCTGCGGCTGCAGCGACGAGACCGATGGCGTCGATGAGAATCTCGGACGGCGTGGAATAGCTGCGATGGATCAGCAAGGGGGAGAAGGAGCAAGGGGCGGGGATCACCGGAAAAGCTGAGTGAAGGCGGCGGGCCTGAGGGCGGGGGAGGGGACGACGACGACGGGGACATCGTCTGCAGGGTCGTTCTTGTGGACGGAGGGCGAGGTGCCGCTGGGGGGGTGTTTGCGGGCCATGGAGGGCTGGGCCTGCGGAAAAGGGGACATGGACTGACGCACTAATATACGGCCGAGGATGCATGTCCCCGTCATCCGGATTAGTCACCGGGACGTGGCGGGTCAACTGCGGGCGCCGTTGGCCGATGATGTGATCCCGTCGGCGTGCAGCCGACAGACGCGTAACTACGGCGCAGCGAGTGCTAGTGCTCGTCGTCGGGTACGTTGCACCAAATGGCAGTAGACGGAAATACCTACACTGGGCGGAATCTGTACTTGCACTTACCACTGGTCTGTACTTGCACTTACAGTGGTCTGTACTTGCACTTACAGTGGTCTGTACTTACACTTATACTGGGCGTTACACTTGCCCTAGGTTACCACGTGCTCGATGTGGTAAAAACACGCATCTTCTCTCTCAAAAATCGCCGTTCCAACCGTCCATCATGCTCAAAGGACTCGGCAAGCTCACCAAGAAGGCCTCCACCGCCACTCTCTCCGCGGGCACCGACGAGCCCCCCCGCTCAACAACCCCCACACCAGGAAACCCAGATGGCAAGCCCACCTCCCGCACCGGTCTCCTCACCATTCGTGTCCTTTGGGCTGAAGGTCTTGCCCTCCCTGCTGGCACCCCGGTGCCTCCCGCCGTCCAGGCCGCGTTGCCGACCCAGCAAGCCAAGGCTGCAGCTTCCGTTTCTCCCTCCAGCGTCATGCAGAAACGGCTCGCAAAGCGCCACAGCGCCAAAGACAGCATACAGCGCACCCAGTGCTGGTGGCTTCCGTATATCGTCATGGAGTTCGAGGTCAACCAGGTCTTGATTACTCCTTTGGGCGGTGACCTCGAGAAACCGCTCTATATGTATCAGGCACAGTTGTAAGTCTCTCTCTTTCCGTACTCTCTCCCCCCATCAACTATCCCGCTAGCGACGTGTCCCGCAACTCCGAAATCTCTATCCAGTGCTACCTTCGTGCTGAGAAACCCAAAGTAGGCACCGATGGGCTCGCCGACGATATGGGCAACGACTTGTTCATGGGAGGAATCAAATTCACCCCCGACTTCGACAATGTCGGCACTGTCGGGCAAGATCAGTGGTATCATCTCACCGGCGGACCAGGCAAGATCCAAGTTGGCGTTGCATATCAGCCAAGCTTCGTGAGCATTCGCTATCACATATCCGCGCCACGCAATGTCCAACCAGCTTCAAGGGCCAATCATTGTCCATTGATGACTTCGAGCTCATCACCGTCATCGGAAAGGGCAGTTTCGGAAAGGTATTCTTTCTTCCACACTACCCCTCTGTCTCGCATCCAACATCTCCCGCCTGCAGGTCATGCAAGTCAGGAAGCGCGATACCATGCGGATATACGCTTTGAAAACTATCAGGAAGGCTCACATCGTGGACAGGAAAGAGATAACACACACGCTTGCCGAGCGCCTAGTCCTTGCCCGCGTCAACAATCCTTTCATTGTTCCTCTCAAGTTTAGCTTCCAGTCCGAACAAAAGTTATACTTGGTCCTGGCGTGAGTGCAATTCGGACCTTTTCACATCGATATGGGATCATGTCAATTCAGCTTTGTCAACGGCGGAGAATTGTTCCATCACTTGCAGCGTGAACAGCGCTTCAATGAAGAACGATCTCGTTTCTACAGCGCAGAGCTACTTCTTGCCCTGGAACACCTTCATGAACTTGATGTCGTATACCGGTGCGTCCCCCGCTGTTCTCTGTCTGATATGATGCTAGGTTCCCCCGCAGTGATTTGAAACCCGAGAATATTCTATTGGACTACACAGGTCACATTGCTCTTTGTGACTTCGGTCTCTGCAAGCTGAACATGAAAGATTCCGACACAACGAACACCTTCTGTGGCACACCAGAGTACCTTGCACCTGAGATTCTCAACGGCCAAGGATACAGTTGAGATCTCCCAACATTTCTCCCCCTTGTCTTCGATCATGACACACGCTTGAATAGACAAGGTAATCGATTGGTGGACTCTGGGAGTTTTGCTCTACGAGATGCTGTCCGGGCTCCCTCCTTTCTACGATGGTGCGCGGTTGGTCCTGCTGGCTTTGAGATATAACTGAAATCTTATAACCGAACAATATAGATCTAACTGAGAAGATGTACCACAAGATCCTCACCGATCCATTGGTCTTTGGATCGGAAATCGGTTCGGAAGCCCGGAGCATTCTAACAAGCCTTCTTGATCGTGACCCTACGCGGCGTCTCGGTGTCAACGGCGCTGAAGAGATCAAGAAGCACCCCTTCTTCGAGAAGCACATCGATTTCAAGAAGCTCTTGCAGAAGAAGATCCAGCCACCCTTCAAACCGAGTGTTTCCAGCCCAGTGGTAAGCTGGTCACGAAAAGGTCATTGTGTAACATTAATTGGGTGGCGTTGTTATTTTTCTGCTTTGCCATACAGGATGTGTCAAACTTTGATACCATATTTACCGCAGAAGCCCCCATCGATAGTTATGTTGATGGCTCGCAACTATCCTCGACTGTTCAAGCGCAATTCGCCGGTATGAATGCGTCCCACTCACACCATTTGACTGGATCTGACATGTAGCCTCAGGATTCTCGTATGACGGCTCTGGCAGTGTCCCAATCAGCAATGCATGAGCATATATTCCCTTACATCACTGTCTCGCGGACACTAGAATCATACCCTTGGCATACGGGAAGCTTTACTTCCATCTCCCTCACTGAATGTAGATACAGGAAGTGCTAGTGGGCTATATAGCAATGCTGGTGTGCATTGTCCCTGAGTTCCTTTCCAAGGAGTTCATAAGTAACAATAAACGAGGATTCCTTCATCGGCACTCTGAAAAGCGCATTGTTACGGGTTTCTTTTCTGTTAGTTCGAGGTCTTGGCTTTTTGGTTCAACTTCCCAGGACACGTTCAAGCCCAAGAAGGGGCACCTGATTCTGTTATCCCCCAAAGAGCAGGAGGAAGTCTCCACTTTCATAGATGAACAGCTGAGGAAAGGGTATATATGACCCTCGAAGTCGGAACAAACCTCACCTGTGTTCTTCATGCCAAAGAAGGATGGCCAAAAGAGGATGGTACAGGATTACTGTTACCAGCTCATCAGGAAAATGACTACCGAGAGAACTAGTCTGTTAGCAAAACACTAGCGAGTTAGCAGCTGTTTGCTAATGAAGATTTCGCTGCTACGAACTTCTCCCAACCTCAGTTCAAACCCTTGATGCTTGCCTGAGCTCGTGAAAGAGCTGTGAGAAAGAACATAACAGGCTAACTTTGCAACTAAATGTAGCAAGGAGACAAAAAAAGGTTGACAAGAGGGAGATTCGAACTCCCGCCTCCATTCGGAGATGAGAAACCCGCCTCAGCAGGCAAGCTCTTTTACAAGCTTGAGTCACACGCCTTGGACCGCTCGGCCATCTTGCCCTAGCTCACGAACTGGAACAGTAGTTCAATACGACCTGGATGCTTTAACTGTGAGCCTCACCCTCCTCCAGGTGTCATGGCTACTGTCACACATATCATTCGCTCCCATTATGGTCCCGCAGACCGTGAAAAGCTAGAATTCGAGACAGGCCAACTCGTCGAAGACCAATCTGATCCATGGCAAACCGAATCCTCACTCTCTTCCCGGCGTCGCATCCGTGCTCCACCTGCCTTTGTCCCCGCAGCTATTTCTTACGACGAGTGGGGGATCCCATTGCAAGATTCCGATCCCTCTGCTGTCTCGGAAAAGCCAGAGCAGCCATCCACCTCAACCGCGAAATGGTACAGGTCCCTGACTGCGGCAGCCTCTTCTCGCGAGGCCGGGGCCACGGCCCCTCCACCAAGGCCCTCAAGCGCACCAGGCCCGAGCTTTCGGGATTCGGGATCACCCCAGAAACCTCACAGAGAGATCATCACAAAGAATAATTGGTTCATCAGCAAGGCGTTGCGCTCGGAGTCATCTATCAAGCCTAGCTCACCGGCACCGTCATTAGCGGACTTGCTCGCCCGTGATCCCCCGCCGCTCCCTTCGGAACCCCGCTATACGCCCCCTGTGTGGCTGCATATCAGCCCATTGAATAAAGGGTTTGCTATGTTGCAGCGGAGCGGGTGGAAGGAAGGCGAGGGTCTTGGGGCACATGTCGCACGGCCCACTAGGAATGAGCACTCAACGTCCTCTGTCAAGGTCGAAGACATAGTGGCTAACAGCCTGGAGACTCGAGAATTTATTGACCTCACTGAGGCGGATTTTGATGCCTCTGAAGATGGACCCCAGGACCATGACGTTATCCCGGGATCGGTGCAAACCCAGACTGCTGAAGAACCATCTACGTCCCATATGCAGAGGTCACTACTTACCCCTTTGCCGACTGTCCTAAAGGCAGATCGTCTGGGTATCGGCCTGAAAGCGAAAACCGAAGGTCCATACAAGCGATCTAAGAAACGCGTTACCCATAACGCGGCTGCACTAGCCGCTCATATCAGGTCTGTAGAGGAAATGCGTAGGAAAAAGGTAGAAGTGGGGAAGGGGAGGAGGGGTTTTGCGAAGGTCCATAAAAGAGAAGAGGATAGGCGGAAAGCAATGTTGGCATACCTTAATGAGTGATCAACGGAAGTCACTTTACATGCCATGTACTTGGCTTCGTATTTGACGCAGGGAATTACACACGGACAATGCACGCGACACAACCAGGACAACCATACGAGTGAATGAACAGGAACTGGAGAAATGGTCATGAACTATCGTATCGGAAAGAATAATTTAAGTACATTGCTGGGATAGGAGAACAGAAGCTGCACCTTCCATCCATCTCCGTCTAAGTTTATATAACTGCTACAATGTTGGATCAGTATACAGGTCAGGTGAAAGCGGCCAAGAGTCGAGTCACTTGAGAAGCATCATGGGAGGACAGGCTCTCCCCAAACACCCTTCGCTGGGTCACAACAAACGTCGCGGACATACATCCTAAGCCACTGTACCATCTCCTTGTTGATTTGATGACAATGTGTCACATCAATCGACGTCAACCGATGAGGAGCATGGACTGCGCTACAACGTCCTGCAGTAAGGGCGTGAATGTGCGCAGAAGCTGACGCGCTTGAGACACCACGCGATGCTGCCATAGAGGCAGAAGATGGTTGCTGAGACTTCCCGGTAAGGCGAGACTCCACCAAGCTGCGTAGGGAGTCCCATTCCAAGCTTGTGCATCCATCGAGGTTCAAGCGCTCTAATTTAGGACAAATCCAAGGATGTGCAGCGGGTGGTGAGGATAGGTTCTACAGTGCTCGATTAGGCGACTGGAATTCAGGATTACAGGGGCTTACCTTGAGCAGGAAACTCGACACGTCCTCAATGTCAATCAGCTCCAGCGTAGTGAGCGACATCAATCGCTTCAACAATGTCACGAACTTTGGTTCGTTGAAAAAGCTGGACTCGACGCGTAAATGGCGGAGAGGAAGGGACGTGAGGGATTGTTGTCTGATATATTCCAGGATAGGAGTCAAATTGTCGAGATAACAGAACTCAAGTGATTGTAGTGCCGGGAACGACATCTGGCTGAGAAGCATCCGAACACGCATGTTTCCGGAATAATAGAAAGAAGCCTTGACGAGTCGAGGGAGCTTCACAACCTTGTTGGGCATAAATTCGTGCTCCAGATGTGCGGAAGCATCCGGATCCACATCCGACATGTTGCGGAGAGCAAGTTCTTCAAGGTTCGGACAACCACGAAGCATCTCAAGGATTTTATCGACAGACGGAGAGAAACCATTCCAGTATCCGCCCAGTTGGAGGACACGTAACCCAGACACCATCCCTCTATCCCAGCCAAAATTGAAGGAGGTGAACGAACACGAGCGGAGGCGTGGCGTGTGGCCGTTGAAAAGTGGAAGACAGGGTGTAGGGTAGTGGTCCTCTTGCATGGAATGGAAAATACATATTGACAGTGTTTCCAGGAGAGGTGCATCTTCTTTACAGCGCAGAAGTGCAGCATGCGCTTGAGGTCTATTAGGTACACTGAGACGGAAAGACCTCGCGCGCCAAAGGGCAGGACGAAGTAGATCCATCGCGCGAACGATGTTCTCCATTACACCCGTAGCATTCTCGGCGCGAGGAGTGAAGTTAACGGTGATGTCGAGAGGGACAGATTTGGACCGAGCCAGCCTCCGTCGTGCCTTCTGGAGCGAGTTATGAGGGCTGATGCAGATGGTAGCCCATAGCTCGGGGGAGTGGATGACCACGTCTCTCCAATACCGACAGACGAGCATTAAGCTGGATACCAGCAACGAATCTTCATCCCCCGACTGACAAACTCCAATGACAAATATCGAGGAGAGAAGTTCTTCGGGGAGACGGTAGATGGGGGACTGTAAACGAACTGCTTGCTCCAGATGGGACTCGAGCTCTTGACGTTGACTTAGCAAGGAAGCCATCCGGGTGTCCAATGAGTTGAGTGCTTCCCGCAAGTGGGGAATCGAGACCTGGGAGTTGTAAGACTTTGCAAGGGTGCCATTGGGGTTTGGGCGGGACAAAGTACTTGTTAAGCGGCCCGGACGCGGGAAGGAGGAGGGCTCAATTAGCCCAGAGAGGTGGGAAGTGAAGATGGGTTTGGAAGCGAAGTGGATGTCTTCGTAGGGTGGCGGGGGCGAAGAGGGGGAGCAGGAAGTAGAGGAGACTGCGCTCGACGGCCGAGATGAGAATGTGGGGATGTCGGCGAGTTTTGCGCCATGACGCTGCACAGGAAGAACACTATCGTCACGAACAGAAAGAGATACAGGAGGACACTGCATGGTGACGCGGAAGAAGGATGATCGATGAGGTGACCAAACGCAGTCGTAGCGCATATAAGTGATCCTACGCGGGCCGTTTAAATTATGGTGTTGTCGTAGGGCATCCAGCAAGATGCGGCGTGCAGAGCGGCTGTCAGTCCGGAGATGTAGTTGAAATCAGAAGGTATCTGTGTGTATGATTAGAAAGGCAAGGGAAGGCGATGAGACAAACCTGAGCCACTGGACATTATCTGGGATGGAGAATCAGAGGGGACGAGGCGGGTCCCGTTGTGTAGATGCGGGTAATCGTGCCTGCTCATCGAGGAGCACGAGGCCGGGCGCATGTCCTCCAGGAGGGGATTTGGACTGCAACGTGTGACGGCAAAACAGCAGCTCGAACACGAGGAGGGACAACGAGGCAGGTCCACAGCAAAGTCGTCCGTTTCATTCCCACACATGCCCGGCCTTCGCCGCCGAACTGGGTCACCCTCGCCATACACAACGGGCCCGTCCTACGCTCCATCGAACCCCCGTAGACCCTCTAATCCTCATGCACTCACAGCATCAATCCATCCCCGCTGCCTAGACACAACTCCGTAATAGAAGAACTGACAAAGTACCTGGAGAGTGGCGATGTGAGGACGCGAGAATCAGCAGAGCTGCGGCCACGTACAATCAGGTCAAGAAAGATGGTCAGCGCGCTTCCTATGAGAGCAGACACCACGGTCAGCCTCGCGTTTGGTTGTACACTTGAAGTGACCATACCAGCAAGCCAGCTTGCATTCCTTATTAGATAGTTGCGCTCCGTGGACACGACAACAATAGACAATGCATACGTCCCATTTCCAAGGATCGCAAACAAGAAAAGGCCAGGCGCAAGCCCTTCGCATCTAGTCTTGAAGTTTTTAACTACGAAAACGTCAATATTGCAGCCTGGTGTCTCCCTTCTGAACGCTGCACTCACGTATTTGTGGCAACCGAGCCCCCACTTGAAAATATTCAGCGTGCATTTCCCATCGGATCGACTCCAAACTCACGGTATAACACGGCGCTCATCCATCCAATTACTTGGATTCTCCACTCCAATGGCGCGTCTGGGGAAATAGCAGGGACATCTTCATGATGTATTCGCTCACTGATCTTATAGGAAACAACTCCTGTGACCATGACAAATGCCACGGCCGCAGCGTACTGCAGAAACACCCTTGTTACAGAGGTCGGCAGAGTCTCCGCGCCATGCACCAGGGCATTATCACCGAGCAGGCAAGACTGCTCCGTTGGACTATCTTCCCCCGCTATCAGGAGAATTCTCCCAGTGCGCGCCTTCCACCGGTAGTAATATACCTGGAACAGCAACATGGCATCACAAAGGGTATACTGTTGAAGGGGGTCATTAGACAGACTCCAGCAGCATTCACGAGCACTCACGTAAACACCCAGAATTATCATAGTTGGGAGCAATTGGGCCATAGCAGCACCGCCTAGGTTACATAGATCACCCAGGAGCCATATGTAAACAAAGGGAAGAGACAAGCCCTCTCCACTTTGCAATTGATAGTTTTCTATAATCTGTGGAGAGTATACGATGACCCTGCGAATACACATTGCCTGGTATCAATTTTTGTGGTCTCAACCCTCACTGGCTGAACTTACCAGCACGCAATAGATATCCAGCCAAGCTATGGGCATTATCAATTAGAGCTTGAAACGTCTGTATTGAAAACCAACCACACTGCTTGCCACATCACCCTGAGCGAAGATTATCGACATCTTCGTTGGTGGAAAGATCTGATGTACTTCAAGAGATCCTATCAGAGTGTGAAGGCTGTCACGTGACAGGTTTCCCTGGTACTACTGGTGACGTTTCGAAATTCATTCATCCTCCTCATGAACAGCCCAGAGGCGTTTCGAAGGTTCGCGCAGCAGGTTCAGCGAGCGGGCGGTCAAGGAGGTGGCGGTTTCTCCGGTGGTCCTGGTCGACTTTTTGCGGGAGGCGGTTTGCTGGCCGCACTCATTGGTGGCGGATTACTGCTCAATGCCAGTCTGTTCAACGGTGCGTCGTTTGGTTGTCTCAATTTGTCAGAGCGCCGTGCTAAAAGTGTTTGAAGTTGATGGTGGTCATCGTGCCATCAAGTATACGCGGTGAGAGCGACAAGGTAGCCGGGGAACTGATCCACTCATGCTATGATTCTGCTTAGTCTACATGGTGTAAAGGATGAGATTTTCAGCGAGGGAACACATCTTATGGTGTGTATGCTACTCTGTGTCGTATTCAGCAGGTCATTCAGTCATTCCAGGTACCTTGGTTTGAGACACCAATCGTTTTTGACATACGTGCCAAGCCCCGAAGTGTTGCAAGTCTAACTGGGACGAAAGGTCCGTCTCTTGTATTAGTGACGACCATATCCCTGAAGCACGTCAGATCTGCAAATGGTGAATATCACTTGCAGAGTCTTGTCAAGACCGTCCACTTCCGCGTTACCCAAGATTTACCGTGAACTCGGGAGGGACTATGACGAGCGTGTGTTGCCTTCAATCGTCAATGAAGTCCTCAAAAGTGTGGTTGCTCAATTCAATGCCAGCCAGCTCATCACTCAGCGTGAAATGGTCAGTCGTGCGTAGAGACTTTTGTAGGAAGGATCGCTAATCTTGCCGCGTTAGGTCTCACGATTGATCCGCGAGAATCTCACAACCCGAGCTCTGCGGTTCAATATTGTGCTGGATGATGTTTCTATTACACACGTTGCGTTCTCCCCTGAATTCACACATGCCGTAGAGGCAAAACAAGTCAGTTTCTTTTGACAGTTTCCCAGAGCAATGTCTGATCAGGATCCATTTACTAAGGTTGCACAACAAACAGCACTCCGAGCCGCATTCTTGGTCGACCAAGCAATACAGGAGAAACAAGTAAGATGCAATATTATCATGACCGTCGCCTTTTTGCTGACTGACTTTCAATAGTCTATTATTGTCCGTGCGCAAGGTGAAGCCCGTAGTGCAGAGCTGATTGGCGAAGCTATGCGGGCAAACAAAGGGTTCCTTGAGCTCCGACGTCTGGAAGCTGCTCGTGATATTGCTAACATCCTGGCTACATCCGGAAACCGCGTGATGCTCGATGCTCAAAGTTTGCTCTTGAATGGTACACCCTTGACCTCGAATGGTGTATTTATTTCTGACCGGGAAATTGACAGTCACTGGGGAGGACACAAAGGAACTCTTACGAGTGAAGAAGTAAATTCTTGTTGTTGTTTCAGATGTCGTGGTAAAATGAATGCATCGTTTCGGATCCGTACGACTTGCAGCTATACTCCAATCACCAGCCCCAAGTTTGGGGTCGCGGTCACGTGTTCATGATCCGATTCCTCATTATTCGTACGTGGCTTGAATCGCAACTTGCCTTCTTTGCAGATCACAGGCTATCGAGATGATGCACAAGTCGGGGTTGAAACGTCCAAGGTGCACGCGTAATGAAACCCGAGTGGAGGATGAACCCGAGAGCGAGGAAAACAAAGCAGATCGCGACCATAAAGTTGGGTTGAATGCAAAGCGTGTCAGATGGGATGGCCCATCGGATTTGCAGGACGAGCATGACTCGTTAAACCTGGATTCCGTCGTGCCAGTGAAGGTAGTGTCGTACTGCGTTCCATGTACCTCTGCGGTTCCTTTGACCACCTTGCAGATTTGCTTAACAATATTCTGTCAGCAGTGAGTTGGACATGTTTTCTTCTATTGCATCTCATTTCTGTCCAGTGGCCGTGTTGGCTGCGCATACTACGATCCCATCAAATGCGTCGTATATGTGCTCGAAGACACTCAAGAAAGTGTACATTCTGACTTGACGAAAATGAGTAAGTGGTACTGACCCTGCTTCTCGGGGGTAAAGTTTTGAACCTGCCACAGTCCTGGAACATACGGATCCAGGTTTTATACTCACCAGCTCAAAGGCAGACGATTCTTTCATTTCAGTTTTGCAGAATCACGGTGAGACCGTCCGCTTAACATGCATATACTGAGGTTTACATGAATTTGATTAGCCGAAGCTTCCGGTGGTGTTTTCCAGATAAGACCCCACAAAGAATTTGTTCCTGTCAAGGGTCGGAACAGGTTGCTATCGTTGAACCTGCTGGCTCGGTTGGACTGTGATTCGAATCCCAATCATGAGGATGTATCGGACGTTTCGTCAGCCATCGGAACAAGGAATGCGTATGATTTCATGGATACAAGAAGAGAGGCAACCGGAGATCCTGCGATGGAACGTTGGAATGCCACAATACGCTTGGCAAATTTCGCTTCTTTGGAATCGGCACCTCTTTGTGTAAGTCATCTGACAAGCAACGTGGACCTGGTAGTGATATTGTGTATAGATATCTTCAGTGGGGGCACTACTCGACTTTCTTACTCGCGAAAGAGCAGCAGGAGAACTGGATGACGGTGATGGCACGGTGGCTTTAGATATATGTGGTATCGAGGCCTTGGCGCTGTATGCCACTTTCTTCGTACTGCTCACTTTGCTCAACGTTTCCTAGTGACCATGTGATGCATGTCAATGCAGATGCTCTTTTGTGAGTTCGATCAATTTATGCAAACATTGCTGATTCTCTACGCGACAGCTCGTTGCAAGTATTTGAGAACGAAAACCATGCTTCCATCCACTCCGACCAAACCAAAGAAGGACTATCGCTATTCGGTCTGTTCTTACTTCGCTTTGCTATCTTCTCGCTCACTTCATTTGATGTCTAGGAATAATGAACACTACTCGGACTTCCTTGGGTCGCTCACTGCTTCGCACGTGGTTTATACGTCCTTCATTATCACTCCAGGTCCTCAAAGCACGACATGAAGCAGTAGAGTGCTTCTTGCGTGCCGAGAATTTGCCAGTGGTCGGTGCGTTGCAGAGTCACCTGAAAGGCATCGCAAACATCCCCAGGACTTTAGGGGTGCTGAGGTCCGGGAAAGGAACGGTCTCTGATTGGCAAGCATTAGTGAAGGTCCGTTACTTCCATCATTCTCTGGATTTTGACTTGTTGTGACCTTCTCACAGTTCACATATCACTCTGCAATGATTTGTGATGCACTGGCGGAACTGCATCAAGGTAGGCACGTCGATATTGTTGTGAGAGTGAGTACATATCATGGCTGGATTATCTCGCATCTTCTGAGAATTTAGCTCGTCCGGGTGTTGGACGTGGTTTCCTTCAAGGAAGTCGGCAATATGGTCAACAATACTGTTAGAATTTTTTCTTAAGTCGTTCCCAACACGGAGCCTTACCTCTATGTCGATAGATCGACTGGGAAGAGTCGGCTGAGGTAGCTCGGGTGTCCGTTCGTCCCCACGTCGACGAAGAACTAGACAAACGAAAGCACGTTTACCGAGGGATTGACACCGTCTTGGTCAGTAGAACTGACTCGGTTCACATCTAACAATGAACATCGAGTGGAGGCAGTCCAAAGTCGCTGAACGAATATCTCAAACTATTCCGGTGGATTATGCTGAATCCTTGAACGTTGTGTATTTTCCTCAGCTCGGTTCGTATATTACCCACGTGTCATCTATTTGAGACTACTGAGCCTTGGCTTTCGAAAGGTTTTCTCATCACTGTACCGATGCGTGAGGAGTGGGAAACGGAGACGGGGATTAAAGTATTAGATGGATGGAGTTTCCAGGTAAATCCCTCCGAGAATTTTACAGGTCCGAATGTCACTCATCTGCTATGCCAGTTCTCCTCGGAGTGAGTCTTCAGGCTCCTGTCCATTCCTTCGAAGGTCTTAGTCACCAACAGGTTCCACGCCTACTTCAAATCGAAGGAGATGCAAGGTATAAAATTTCAGGGTGTTTAAATTGATTTGATGGCTCTTCCTCTTCGCAGACATGGACGACCACATCGGGGATCTACATCCGGCAATAGTTGGTATGGATCATTTCCTTGCGGAGTCATCTGGGCTGAGTAATGTGCAGACCGAGAGATCGAGATCGTCCAAGAATTACTGGACAGCGTCCTTCGATACAGCCAAGCTATGGGGGACGCCTGCAATGTTTGTGCTGAACTGGACTGCTTGCTTTCGTTTGCAGAAGCAGCGAAAGCGTTTAACTACCGGCGTCCTCAGATGGTAGACGACTCTATCATTGACATCGTTCAAGGAAGGTATGTTTGTGTAGATCATCGTAAGATAGGTGCTCTAGCTCCGGTGTCAGACATCCTCTACAAGAGCAGATTTTAGATACCTTCGTTCCTAACGATGCGCGGCTCGTCGGTGGAGTGGGCTTTGGAATCTGTTACGAGAACGACAGTAGTTCGGACGTGGGGACTGAGCCTCCATGGAGTAGTATGGTTCTCTGCACCGGAGCAAATGCTTGTGGTAAAGTCAGCACCTCCTCCGCACTTCACTTGAGTGGCCGCTGACCAATATCGTTGCCAGAGCGTGTATTTGAGACAGGTCAGCCGATACACTCCATGGTCATCATCAACAGCTAAGTTCGGTCACAGGTTGCATTAATCCAGTATATGGCACAAGTACGTACGGAAACAGCGGCGACCAGTCGCTGTTTTGGATATGCCAGCTGACCAACGTTGGTTTCGCAGATTGGGAGGTGGGTGGTGGAGCGTCCACTGACATGCATTGCTGAGCTCCCGCAGTTTCGTCCCCGCAGAGTCTGCTACGCTGGGGATAGTCGACAAAAGTTGGTTTAGCGAATCATGATCGTTATGGTAGGCTAATTATATGCAGTCTTCACGCGCATCCAGACGAGAGAATCCGTCTCAAAAGTATAATTTCTGAATCCATGAATCGCCTTCACTCATCCCTCGTTATCCAAGGTTCAGTCAGCGTTCATGATAGATCTTAATCAAGTATCGTACGCTTTGCGAAACTGCACCTCCAAGTCCCTGATTTTACTTGATGAGTTCGGGAAAGGGACAGTGGCCACAGGTTTGTCTCTACTTTAAAGCTTTCTCAGAAAATTACGCACATTTTTCTAACAGATGGGGCCGGCCTGTTTTGCGGTGTCTTGAATCACCTCCTAAACCGTGGTAGAGACTGTCCCAAAGTACTCGTTGCATCCCATTTCCACGAAGTCTTTCGAAAGGACCTAGTTGACCCACACAAACTTCCTATCACTTTCGTCCACATGAAAGTTCTTTTCACTTCTAGCACTGGGGACGTACTTGACACCGATGGAGCGTTCACCTCGGACTCTCACCAAGAAAGCAGCATTTTCCCAGAATCAGTGCCTGGCGAGAAGATTACGTATCTGTACCGGTAAGGAGACAAATCGATCGAAGCATCATGATGTCGCTCACATTTCGATAGCGTTGCATCAGGCCTCTCGATTTCTTCCCATGCTGCCCAATGTGCGGCAATGTTCGGACTTCCCCGTCGCATTGTGGCTAGGGCTCAGTATGTCAGGTAGCACGTTTTCTGCAGGCATCACCGACGCATCGTATCCCCATTCACTGACATATTCTTTGGTCTCAATCAAGTGAACTCCTAGCCAAACACGAGCTTGGCAAGCTGCTTGAGGAGAAGATGACTGAAGATGAACGATTGGACCTTCAAGCTTCCGAAGAAGTCGCACGAAGATTTTTAGAATGGGATCTCACCAGTGATGAAGCTGTACGCCAGATCGGCGTCAAGACTCGACTTGCGGAAGTTCTTGGAAGGAATCCGGATGATCGATGAGTTGTATAGATGCTCTCCTTCCCGCGATTTGTATGCAGTGTCGAAATACACTTCACGGCAATATCAAACACACCGCTCTTTTGTCCTTGTGGATCTCCCCATACCGTCCTTGATGCTTCCGTACGACACAAGTTGACCAGATCCTAAGCCTGCAGTCATGACCATCCTCAGTCCCAATCCGGCAAACAAAACATGGGGCCCAGCCTGCCGAGCCAAGGCGCCGAGTCCATGCGTCATTGAGCTGGCGGGACCGTGCCCCTTGTTGATCTGGCTGAGTAACGTATCAGCAGGCTGTGGGATGGATGATAGTTAGCTTACTCGAGTGGATGTGCGAAGGCTCACATGGCTAAGAATCGCAGCCGCAAAGCCAATGATTCCACTGCCAAGTTGGATGGAGAATCTCTGCGCCAGACAAGTTCCTCTATGTCTCCTCGGACATGGCGCGGAAAGCAACATTCATCCACGGTAAACTGCCCGATAGCACAAGGAATCTGTCTGCAAACAGCAGACGGTAAGGATGATGTATGATCAGTTCGATGGATGTCCTGAACTTGCAGAATATCGGTAAAAGCCTGCATACAACTCGGCGGCCCCTCCTCCCAGACTAGGCGGTTAAAGCCAAAGATAAAACCAGTTGCATATTTTTTCTGAAGTCTAATTCTCATAGCCTCAAGAGTGGTAAGCAGTATGTCTGCAAAGAATCTGGGGCAGGGGCAGTGAGTCAGCACGCTAGTAGGAGCGAACAGGGTCTGCAACACTCGCCGAACCGAGGTAGATTGCAGTGCGAAATTGATCGCGTCCTCTGAACCATCCAACTCGACCGATCTCGCTTTCCAATACTCGTACCCCGCGAATTTAGCGCCTCCCTGAACGAAATAACCCACGGCGGCAGGCCCAAGTCCCGTCGCTTCGCGATAGCATAACGGGTTCCGGATATCATGCTCAGGTTCATATAGGCGAGGTCAACTTGGATACGCGTCTTGACGACATCAACAGCTGCTCGACGTCCATGCGGGGAAGGTCAAGTTGCGAATAGCTAACACATACGCGTCATGGCGCCGTGGGGTGAGGCTAGGATGTATGCATTTTACTAGCTCCCAATTCGTCAAAGCTCGAAGGCTTACGTGGCAGCATAGGGCCCCTGTGCCAAATTGTCAGTCTGCCAGCGTCAACCGAAGGGGCGCGCCTGCAAAGAAAGAGGCATAATCCCTGGAAGCGAACCGACTCGGATGGATACCTCGACTTGTCCCGTTTTCGTCCAGGTCAGCTGAGCCTGCAAGTGACGTCAGTTGAGGGCACCGGCGAGTTCATGGTTGCCGGCTCGGTTCTTCCGCCGAGCTGATCAGTGACAATAGGGGACTCCTCTCACACTCCCACCATGCCATCGGTTGCAGAAATCACTTACCTCTACGTCTCCGACAACTACAAGTCAGACATAGTCAGACGTGGTGGATTCCTTTCTCAGATTGACAAAGTCAGCGCAGTGAAAAAGTGAGCTTCATACCGCTCGCCACACCCTGTAACCGACATGGTCCGACTCAAGATCTTACATCGGATATGGAATTGAAGACTCCTCCGTCCTTTTCTGGGTTAACGGTATGGTTTGCCATAGCCTGGCGCAGCATTGGACCGTGACGCCGATTGTAGACTGGGTCTCAAACGATGCCCGCAAGGCGTCTAGTGAGCGGGCTGAGTACGCTGCGATAACAGATGCTTCTCGCCCTGCTTACGGGTCCCAGCCGACGGTCAACTACGTCGAGTTCGAGAACACCGAGGGACCCCTTGGTGCACCTATCACCGAATTCGTCACCTTCACCTTGAAGGAGGGAAAAACAATGGCTCAGTTGGAGCCTTTGGTTCAAGAGCTTCACCAGAGGCTTGCTGGAACTCCCAAGTTTCACGGGGATAGCTGGGCCCCGATTATTGACAAACCCAATGTCTACCACGGTATCTTGGGATGGGACACTGTGGAGGTAAGTGTACTGTTGGATACTCACATGAGCTACTGCGGAACATCGTGTTGCCGACTTTCAGGCACACTGGGATGCAGTCAAAGATGGTCCTCTCAAGGAAGTGATTGACCGGGCCAAGCAAGTCGCAGACTTGTGGCTTGTGCACGCTGCCCTGAGGAGCTTCCCAGCGTGAGCTAGGCTGAAGACTGCGCTGGGGTGAATGAAATGAGAGACTGGAGCAGAGGCATTTATTATTACACACTAGACTTGTTGCTCGTGGAGGCCACAGCCTCGTAGCAGGAATGAAGGTGGGTGTGTGTTGAGCACGCTCCAAACACGAGTCAAGTTGTGTGTGATCCTCCAATAAAGACCAGACAACTCCGCTCAAAAGTGCAACGTTGGCCGCCCCCTTCTCCCCTCAACATGTCCGTCCACCTCGTCCCTAACAATGCCTTGGGCTTCAACAGTCTGTCGCTCCGTTACACCCACGACGACTCCGCTCACTTCTTCCAGGACCGTTCACTCAGCTCGTCAAAAAGGTTCTGTTGGTTTCAAATCAGAATTCGGCCCCGGTCGCCTTTAAAGTCAAAACGACAGCACCAAAGGTCCGTGTACCCCTCCTTGAATATAGCATGGACTAATTCAGACAACGTCCAGCTGTATTGCGTGCGTCCCAACTCAGGCAGGATCGAGCCTGGAGATTCTGTCGAGGTGTCAGGTATGCCTCGTGCAGCAGTTGTCTCATATATCTCAATCGCGACCCCTTGCAGTAATGCTTCAGCCCATGAAGGAAGAACCCCCACTGTCTGCTAAATGCAAGGACAAATTCCTGATCCAGAGCACCCTCATCACAACCGAGAAGGAAACCAAGGATCTCCAGGATATCGTGAGCATCCTTTGGCTTCGTCGCCAAATCCCACTGAAGTTGCCGTAGTGGAATGTTCCCAGCGGCGCAGGCGAAGAGTGGAAAGTTCACCAGCAGAAGCTGCGTGTCGTGTATCTCCCACCAGAAGGTCAGACCGTCGAGGAGGAGGATGAGGGCCGCGTGGAAGAACTTCCAGTCATGCCGGCCTCCGGACGCTTTGATGCTGATGTACGTGTCGGCTACCCTGCATGTTGGTGTAGTGCTCGATACGAATCTGACTTCCAGGGTGACGCACCACAACCGCAACCCATGCCTTCCTCAATACCATCTCCCCCTCCCCCTGCGCGCCCAGTGACCCCCCCTCGGGTACGAGAATTGGATAGTCTGACCCGTGATGAGTCGAGAGACGAGTCCCCCCAATTCCAGCGTTCCGCAAGTGGCCCCGACATAGGCATCGTAAATGTCAATGTACACCAACCATCACCACCGTCTTCTCCGCCTCCCGGTCCTGCTATTCAAATCCATCGCGAACTCGAATTCAAGCTCAGCGATGCTCAAGCTGAGATACAACGCTTGCGCGCATTGCTGGCCGCAGTGCCAGACCCAAGCTCTACGGCACCCGAATCGATGGCATTGGACTCCGTCGCACCATCCGAGTTCCGACGGGGATATGCAGCTAGTTCCGACGATGGTGCGAGCACTTACTATGGGGGGACGGAAGTGGGGACTATGGTGGAACGCGACACTATCATACACCAGGATGGTGTACCACTGCAGGTGGTTATCATCATAGCGCTCGGCGTGTTTATCACGACGTATCTATTTTTCTAAGCAAGGTGTCCAAGCAGACTCCCTCTCCTCGCTTTATCCCATTCATTTCTCGATCCCTTCGGGCCCGTTGAAAGTCGCCACCAAAGCGACTTCAGCTCTCGTCAAACAGTATGCAAGAGCATTCCAGAGCATGCGACAAACCTTCCATACTCTCATATGAACGCAGGTTCTTTGATGTTGAACACGTTGAAGGGTTTTGACTAGGTACGCGCACGTTGACATGTACGCAAAAGCATCTCCATACGATAGCATTCTTCGTTGTTGTGTTCAATCAGTTCGATAGTGCCATCCTTCTGTACATAGATATCTATAGTTCTCCCTATCATAATATGCTTGCACTGAGCTTGGTACGCACCCATTGGGAAAGGAGAAGATGTCCACCCTGATGCTTGATGCTGCGCAGCCAGATGAGCTGGACCTGTCAACATGAGATCAGATATCCCTCCTGTCTCCAAAAATCCGGTGATGGCATCCGAGTCGACGTCCTACTGTCGTTCTTGATTCCCTAATATTCGAGCAAGAACTGGAGAAACGAGACCATCGACTCCAGGCACTCGTGAGTCCTAGACCACAAATGTCAGGGTAGTGAAGGAGGGATGAGCCTGGTGTAGTGACACGCCTGCTGTCATCAGCTGCCCAATTTTGAATGGCGCAATTTGACCGCGGGTGTAGTGACGCAGCCTTGTCCAAGTTCGCCCAGGACTCGCATGGATACTCACCCACTACCTTCTACCATCGACCGTTTCAGCGAGAAAAGGTCGAACAGGCCTATGTTCATCACTGTCGTGCTCACCGCGACAATTTTCGTGCTGTACCTCTTGTTGATCAAGGGACCCGAAGCAGCGCGAGTCCAAAAGGTACGTTGTCACCGTCGAAGCGACGACCCAAGTTGAGAATGAATCGAACAGGCGGTGGTTGTGCTCAAAGGCGACTCGCCTGTCTCTGGCACAGTGACGTTTGAACAATCGACCGCAGGGGGGCCCGTTACGGTCTCAGGGAATATCCAAAAGCTCGATCCCTCCTCGCTTCGAGGGTTTCACATTCAGTGGGTCGCCATACCATTTACTTCACAAACTAATTCCTTGAGCTTGACTCTAGTGAATTGGGTGACCTGAGTGGCGGCTGTCTCTCTACGGGCTCTCATTTCAACCCGTTCGAGAAGGTTCACGGTGCTCGAACGGACTCAACGAGACATGTCGGTGACCTGGGTAACATCGCCAGCGACGCACATGGAATAGCAACCTTCTTGTTCACGGACGACGTGATCTCTCTCAACGGCCCTAAGAGCATAGTCGGGTACGCTCAATTCATATAGATGTTGACAAACGTGTCTGATTGCTCGCTGATTGCTTCTAGTCGCGCCGTGGTCGTGCACGAGGTGGGCACAAATTCTAGCTTGCTGTTCTTCTATTCGCATGCTCATACCCCTATAGGGCGAGGATGACCTTGGCAGAGGGGGAAACGAAGATTCCCTCAAGACTGGTAATGCAGGCGGAAGAGCAGCTTGCGGTGTGATTGGTGAGTTTCATGCCATCTCTTTACGACATGCATACGAACAATGTCTGTCACAGGCCGTGTTTGAATAACGTCGAATGTACAACATTCGGAGCGAGAAAGTGGGATGAAGAACATGAATGCGGTGAAACTGCTATCGAGGCTTACCTTGTGTTTCTTTACTCGCACTGCATCAAAATGGGTCGAGTCCATTGCCGGCCAGACGCAAGACTGCGGCGCGTGCTAACTATGCTTACCTGGTAGTAATAGGGGGCACACCATAAGGTGATGCACAGACTGGGACCAGTTCGTGCCTATCGAACAGTTCAGATAGGTGAAATATTTCTATGTCTCATGATCAGATTTCACCACCACACCGTCCTCATCGAGTGCTGCGAGGTGAGGTACTGTAGCCGTGGCTGATGCGGGGTATGACCACGACAGTGTTGAGGCAGTAGGCATCAATGTGGACGAGGTGCTTCTGTACCGGAAGCACTATATCTTCTGCATCTGAACCACTCATTCTGCTCAGGACGCCTAGGTGTCAATGATAGAGGTCAATGTGGTAGGTTAGATATAACACGTTGGAGCGAAACAAACGTGGGGCAGGCTCAAGTTGTACGCATTTTGCTCACAGTAATGCGAAATGGTACCATACGGCGAGGATTCAGGGAGTGCGCAACCCCGTACTCGAGTATCGCTAAAATGAGATCACTATCTGATGTTCCATGGAACACTGAGGATGCCTGCCCCTCAACGTGTCAGCACTACATCAGGAGGCTATG
Organism: Phylloboletellus chloephorus; assembly: GCA_038091355.1. Taxonomy (NCBI): domain Eukaryota; kingdom Fungi; phylum Basidiomycota; class Agaricomycetes; order Boletales; family Boletaceae; genus Phylloboletellus; species Phylloboletellus chloephorus. The sequence continues at coordinate 9,656 of JBBPOI010000051.1, read as the reverse complement.
TAAGACCACTGTTTGGTGGACTGGTTGAAGATTACCGAGAAGTAATAGAACAACTCCCCCGTTCCAAGATTTGTTGTTGTCTGCGGAATGAATTCCGTCGCTCCAAGTTGGGATTCCACGTTGCCGTGGAGTCGACCATAATTTTTCACGAGGTGTCTGCTGGATTTTTGAAACTGATGGAGAAATCAGTATGCGTAACGACATCGCCCTATGCTCACGATAGGTCCAGAGCAGGATCATGCCAAGTGGGTTAGCTTCTGCGTACTGTGTGGGACCTCCCCTGAAACGCTCGGTATGCACCCCATTGGTACCACAAACTCCATTGAAACAAGTCCCTGGGCAGGTCAGTAAAAACAACAGGCACAATGGCGTGCATTGATCGAGATCAGCAACAGTTGAGTAAGCATTGAATGATTCAGATCAACAGTTGTTCCACCATGAACTGACAATGGCAGAAGAGCCGCAAGGATGCCAGACAGTTTGGACATCATGACCGAAGGTAAGAGAATGCGAATCTAGTAGATGGCTCCTGCCTGCTTTTCGTAACAATTCTCCTGCTTGAGAGGCTGAGACATCGGGCGAAGTTTGACTCTGTACTGGCAGCACGGGAGAAACATCGGACGAGGTAATTAAATTTGAACAAGGGGGGCAAAGCAGCCCACCTGGCCCAAAAGACCGCCAGGTGCTGCCTCGGCACAATGGAATTCTCTTGTTGTGTGGAGTAGAAGTGGAACTTTATTCTTTCTTCTATAAGCCATGCATGAACGTCTAACAGAAGTAACTCACCCCATCAACATGCCAACTTCACTTATTACCAAGCCTGCAATGCAACGAAGCGCCCAGACCACCAAGCTTAGGGTCAAACGACTGGTCCTAAGGGCCACGAAGCAGGGTACCAGGACCTTGAGAAAAGCTCGTGCATGCGACATCGAGCTTCCTCGAAAGCCTTGGGATAGACTCGTCCTGCTCATGTTTACCTGCTGTCTCTTTACCTTCCTGCGCGCCTTATTCGGTATCGGTTTCGTCGAGGAAGGCTCACGCACGCTGAATGATACCTTTATTCGGAGCTCTGCCATATCAGACCAAGACCGAAAGATACGCGCCAAGTGCGTGACGCGGGTGATGGTGGACTGGCATGGAAGCTATGAACTTTTCCCGAGCACGACGTCCGTCTTGGTTTCACCTGCACAGGACGCGTTTCCCGATCCGACACCTGTTCTAGTCAGAGTAGAGGGGGGGCCAGCACGCATGACCACCGAGGCCAGAACACCGGTGGACCTTCCGTTCACGTTTTATGGAGTCCCCTACGATCCGTTCCGACTCGACTTTGAAGACTTGGTTGAGGGAGGTGATAACCATGGGCTGTATCCGGTCGCAGGGCCACCAAGGACCGCACGATCCAGACGGCGGTTTGGCAGAAGCTTTCTTGGGGAAGATTGCCAGTAGAACGCACTAGGTGGGCCCGTTCGTAGCGACAGAGGAAGAGCAGGTGGACATGCGTACTCACACACTAGACCACGCGTACACTTCGTTTTGCACAAGTTGTCTTCTGTCAAGTTGGTACAGTGTGGTACTAGTTTCCCACAACATCACCTTCTCAGTCAGTGTGTATCTCAACTGACCACTATGTCCACAAACCCCCGTGAACAGCGTTCTCATGCTCGTGGCAAAGACAGCATCTCCACACGCGATAATTGCGACGATAATGACCACGAGCGGAGGAAAGGCGATTATGGAGACCATCCCACACATCCCGACCGGCGTCATGGTACCAACCAGAGGAAAAATAATCATGGAGAGCGGAGAGGTGACCGAAGGGAATACCGTGAAGATCTACGGTCGGACGGACGCAACTACCACGCCAGGAGGAGGGAAAGAGACAGAGAACTAGATAGCGACCGCGACCGCCACCGTGAACATGAACGTAGGAGAGATCACGATAGGGATAGGGATCATCAAACCCGCAGTGACCGTCGTCACCGTGAAAGCGGTGGGGAGCGTGCAGGACGGTCACGTCGCTCTGCCTCCCCCAAGCGTCGTTCTCGCTCTAGGCCACGCTCCAAAAGCCCAGTCGACAAGGCAAAACCGAATTTCAACCCATCGGGACTGCTCGCGGCTGCCACCAACACCGTTAAAGCATCTGACGGGACGAGCACCGTTCTGAAATACAACGAACCCCCCGAAGCCAGAAAACCTACGTTGGGATGGAGATTGTATGTTTTCAAAGGAAGCGAGCAAATAGGTTATTTCGATCTCCTTCGTCAATGCCGCAGTGGTCTCTCTAACTTTCTATGACAGAACTCCTTCACATTCATCGGCAGAGTGCCTATCTCGTAGGGAGGGACCGTACAGTTGCTGACATATCCATCGAACATCCTTCTTGTTCCAAACAGCACGCGGTCATTCAACGTAGGTCGTTATACGGCCTTTTCTCTCTCTTCTGTTCACCATTGCCGTTGGATCATAGATCGCCAAGTCCAAGAAAAGGACGAACTCGGGGGTTCGAAAGCTGTTATCAAGTTCGTTCCTTCTTGTCCAGGCTTGTTCAAACCATTCACGTCCTTACAAGGCCGTTCATCATTGACCTCGAATCTACAAATGCTACCCACGTCAACGACGAAGCCATACCAACCACAAGGTTTTACGAGTTGAGAGCTGGTGATGGTGATTTGTCCATTCTTCTTCTTGGTTTCTCATTCTGAGTCCTTGTTGAAAGTGATCAAATTTGGCCGATCGAACCGCGAGTATGTGCTACTACATGACGAGGCCGCTTAGTGGGCAGCAGGACCTGTACAATGTGAACGATGAGGTCGCGCCAAATATAATTTGCTGCCAATATGTGATCCCAAGTATCCGAAAGTCTACCCTTGCTCACTTTTGTGGTCTAGATTCCGACAAATCTCCCTCTGGTCAGTCGATCGCTAGCACAACTGGCTTCGCGAGCGGCCTGCCTTTCGAACCTTTTCCCCCGATAGCCATAGTCTTTCCCCGCGTTTCCCCGATACCAAGCCCATTTGTTAGCCACTTTTACCCTTGAGATGAGCGACCCATCAATACCGAATGAGGTAATCCAAGGTCAAAAGGGACAACGTTCGTCAACTCCTTTCCCTACTTTGAAAGTAAGCGTGATCCCGAGCGCTTCGATGTTTTTCGTTGAATGTTCCACTTTTCGTCCACCGATGGTGGGGCACGCATAGGGCACCTTCCGCATGACATGGCAACTGCTGCGATGTCCTGTTCTTACCTCCCTGGCAACTTTATCAAGGGCGACACTCGTTGCATTTCTGTCGCATTGCGCTCCCACTCCGGGACTCTCATCGTGCGTCGTTTCTCACCCGTCTCAAGCTACGGTGCTACATCGGAGACGATGGATCAGCAGAGAAGCTGTTCCAGTCTGTCTCGCTATTGAAACTAGTGTGTTTTTGTCAGAATGAATAAGATTCCTTAAAGCACTACGTGATTTAAGCGGTGCGCAATCCAAGATGGAGCTCCTAGGTTAGTCGGGAATTCGTGGAGTTGTAGTGTGCATGAGGAACGGCACTGTGTCACATGCAGCAGCGTAGTTCAGCGATGCGAAAGTCCACGCAGACGGAGGCTTTTCAGAGTTCACCAAACCACCAACGAAGATCGGAGACTCAAGCATATCACGACGACGAAGAAACGAGTTCGTCCTGGAGGTTTTGAATACCTACCCTTGAAGATGGTGCACTGTACAACGTCGCCTTCACGATCATGTCTGCATCACTCTTTGGGCCAACACCCAAGCCTGCATCCCAACTCGCCCGGTCGCGGACCTGCCTATCCTCCAAAAATAAAGCCTGACCTTGGCTTTTCGCGTCCGGCTGTAAGTTCCTCCCTGCACCAATGCAGTTGCTATGCTATTCACTAGGCGTTGGAAGTGTCGATGACATTGCCTCCAGCCTCGAAGGATGCAATCAAGTGTATGAAAGACGCTGCGTCCATGCTGCCCATACCGAAGTGTTCCCATTTAGCTCTGTTGCTCGAACCGCCAAATTGGAGTGGCAAGACGTGGGATCCAAGCAAAGCGGGAAAGAGGGTAATAGCGGCTTGTGATCGCCACACGGGTGAGCCTAAACCATGGAAAATGTTGGTCAGTTTTTCATACGAGTGTATTCGGACTAATTAAATGCGCGTGGAGGTCAACATCAAGGAGAAAGTATATTACGCCGGTAACTCTATATTGATGCATTTCAGCGTGGAGGCGAGTCTGCAGAAAATGAAGGACGTACATCGACGTTCTGTACAGACTTCGACAATCCTGTCGGCGAGGTGATGGACGGCCTTCATATGCTTGTCCTGCAATGGAAGCGTGCTTTACGACTTACGTGTCGAGGCTCGGTAGATCAAGAAAGCACTCAACTCACATGGCATCTAAGACACCAGATTGTCTCGAAAACGAGTCATTATGCGCGCGAACACGGGACATCAAGGTTTGTCATTGCCAGGGTGCACGAAACATCGCGACGCGTGACGTTGAACGAACAAAATCACAACAGATCGAAGAGGAACTGCATCCAGGGTGATATCGGGGATGTCTCATGGGACGGTTTGATGGGCGTTGGACCACCACGTTGTTTCTCTACGTACGCAGCTTTCAAACATGCGATCTGTTCCATCACCCTGGCGACCAAGATGTCAGTCTAATAGTACGACAGGATGCACTAACGATGGAGATGTGGGGGAAGCAACATCATGTGTTCGGGGGTGAGCAGCGATGTTGGCCCCGAGCTACTGCACCTTGCGGCCACCGACGATAGGGAAGACATGACATATGGTGCCTTTGCGATACCCGATAGCGGTGAAGTGCGGAGTACGTCGTCCTTTCTCACCTCTGCCGCGACAACGTTCCACGGAGCCCAAGCCATGCCTAGGTCCATGGATAGCCATCGGGATTGCGTGACACGAGATAGATGAGTTTTCCCCGTAACCACGGAGGTACAGTTTGACTTGAACCATACAGGGCCCTAGTGGGGGAACTGATTATGCGGACACTGGTCCCCCGAGCTACAGGGGGAGACTGAATACCGGCGGACGGTGCAACGCAAGTGTGAAGGGGAAGGAACATGCTCGTCTGCACGACGGGATGCTGCCACGGTCAGAGCCTCACCCGCAGCGTTAGTGACATAGGGAACAAGTCAGCGATGTACAGCTACTCATCGCTTACCCACACTTGCTACGTTCTCCAATGACAGACTTTACACCCACTCGCGCCCTCCTAAATCCAAAATTCGAGGGCTACAAGCTCCTTCTCCTCGACCAGGACGATGTAGTCCGCCGCTACGACCTTCCCTACAAGACCACCCAAGCCTCCACTTACGGAAAGTCCCCTCTCACATTCCAGGAGGTACAAAGCCGAATTACCCACAATCACTTCGTGCTGTCCGCGACCAAGCGGAGAGGTTTATATGTCGACACAACCCACCAGGTGGTCGTGGTTGACGTCGGGGATGTGGGTCATTCTTCCTCGAGCCGAGATGTCTCTTACCCCATGATCATATCTGAGTAGGCCGATACAGATCCTTCTTTTACCGTCGTGTACGAGCTTCCCACCTCCGTAGTTGCGCCGCAAGTCGATCTAGCACACCCCGAGTATCCGTCCGCTGCTTTCCTCGACGAGAGGATCGTCTTTATCGGTGACGGACGAGGAAGCCTGTTTGTCCTTGACATTCCCATCACCGGACCCGCGACTCTACTTGCAAGCTTCGAGCTGGTGGACAACGATAGCGCTCTTCCAAGATCTTCCGTCCCGTTCCGTGTACACAATGTTATCAGAACCCCCGACACTAACGCTGTCGCGCTGTTGTCTTCCAGACACTATGGTACCGCCCCTGACACATCGGCTACGCATCCTGTGAAATATCATAAATTTGACGTTTGGGCTGTCCGCTTCACCCTCCCTTTCGAAATGCAGGTGGAAGCTCTTGCCCTCGACATTGTCTGGCGCAGGCGTGGGGAAGACGTGCCTATGCTCATGACATATCACCAAGCCAGAAATGCATACCTTCTGCTCAGCAGCTCGCCCTATCGCAAAATCACTGATCCGCACATAGCCCATTACGACCCATCCCCCGATGAAATCGTGCCGATCCCACGTTCCGAGGAAAATCTGGATGCCGAGGGTCCCCCTCAGCCCACTAAACCGTGTCCTTACTCCTGGACCCAAACACCAGACGTCGTTACTCTTGCTTTTCCCCTCCCTTCTACCACCACAAAGTCTCAGATCTGGGTCACCTTCTCTCAAAAGACATTGACTGTCCACGCCACGACACCTTCCGTCGTGGAAGGTCTCACCATCCCTCACTACTCGGCTGAGCAACTGTGGGACGGTATTCGCCCATCTACGAGCTTCTGGACATGGGATCGCGAGGGTGAACACGAGTTCGGCATCCTCGCAATTCATCTAGACAAACAGAACGAAGGTACCAGGTGGTCTCACGTCTTTGCCGCTTCTGGCACGTCAAGTACGGATGCCGATGACGTTGACGTCCCAGAGACACTTGACCCCTCAGAACTTTATACCATTCGCGAAGCGCTCGAGAAATACACCACAGCTTTGAGAGAAGGAGAAGACCCCAGCGGTCTGGGTCTCGGACATGGGCTTCCCACCCTCGCGCAGGGTGAGATGGACGAGGAAGTCGATTCCTCTGTAGGAAGGGTTGCGTTCGTTACGTGGGTAGGCGAGGACGGGTCATCTCCAGCGTGGTCTGCTGGCCTGCGGGATTCCGCATTCAGCGTCCTCTCCACCCCTCTCCCGGGCACTGAGTTGGGGTCCCTGAGCCTGGTGGTCAAAAACGGGCTCGACGGCACGCGACACGTGCTATCTGACGATCCTGCTAATGGTAGATTACCCGAGTGGAGACACGAAAACACCTTCTCTGCGCTTGCCTTCGTTCTGGCATCGAAACGCGACACCCGATTCACGTATCATGCATCAGACATGATCTTCGCTTTTGAAAATGGGACACAAGATCGTGGAGGCAACGTTTACATATATCGCGGTTCCAGTCCAAAGGAACTGTGGGCGAAGCAGAGTGTGCTGACTGTTGGACAGGGCGACGCTGGCTCCCTTCTGGGAATTGGCGCCTTCTCCGGCGAGGCGGGAAATACAATCATATGCCTCTGCGAAAACAAGCTTGTCATCCTGCGTAATGTTTGTTGAGCCAGTGGATACGGGAAAGTGTGGTTTTTCAAGCAGATATTTGAACCACTAGTACAGTGTACAACCTGTAAGGAAGTATAAGATGTATGTTATCAAGGTTCTGAGCGGAAGAAATGAAGGGAATCGTGACCATGATGAGGGTAATCATGAACGATCATTTGCCACAGATGCTACAACTGAAGCTGAAAGGACTTGGAAATCAGGTGGTGATGACAGCGACGGTTACAAAACCAATAGATATAGTGAACGCGTACGGGAGCCCAAGGAACCACCTGAAACGACCAATGTCAGGCCAGGTGTAACATACAGGAAGCGAATTATATATGGTGGGCGTGGAGAGAAGGAGAATGCCGGGGGACACGGTGAAATCATGCCCTCAGCGGGTCTTCACTGGTATCCATAAGTCCTTCGGCTTTGATTACGGGATCAGGTTCGTCTCCCAACGGTTGTGACTGGAGTTGTTGAACCGGTGTAACGTCACCGTTCGACTTTGGCTGTGGAGTGGGAGGTGCTTCGCCTTGTAGCGAAGGCGTTTCCGGATGGGGGGAAGGGTCGTGTACATCACCGTTAACTTGGTTGAACGGGCCATCAATGTATTCATCGTCTATCTCCACCAGTCGCAAGTCGGAATCAATTCTTCGATCCAACTCGTCATCAAGCCCATCCTTCACGTCCTTCTCATAGGCGGCCAATCGATCTCGTAGTGAGGCAGCAGGATCCACTGGGCGACCAAGCCCAAACGACTCGGTGAAGAACGACCGGCCGGTGTCCGTCTCCATCTCATCACCACTGTCTTCCTCCTCGTCTGCAGGAGCAAACATGAGCCGAGCACTACCATCAGCCACGATGCCAGTATTCGGACTGAAGGAAATTCCACCGGTGCTTCCCAGGACACGTGCGAAACCTGAGAATGCGCTAGACCCAAACAGAGTAGGTGGAGTATTAAAATCTTCACCCCGTTGATACCGCTGTCGCTCGCGTTCCTCTTGAGCCTCTCGCCTGGCCTTGTACGCCATGAGTCGGGCGGGGGAGTAAATCTGCGGGATGGTGGTGGGTGTATTGAAGCCATAGCCGGTTTTTACGCGGTCTGCAATCCAGTCGTACCACTCTTGCTTTGTCTTTCCATTGAGGATGGCAACAATGAGGACAGTCATGTTGTCGCAGCCGATACCAGTGCCTGAAGAAGTATCTGGGGCAAGGCAATGTCCGCAGATCTCCTCACCAATCTCACTGAGTTCTTTCCACTCGGAGACTTTGAGTCGGATGAAATCGACAACTTGCTGAGACGACAGACAATCCCAGATACCTGGAGCGAGGGAAGAAACATGAGAGTTATGCGACGCAGACATATGTGCAGAAGGCTGACCGTCACAAGCGAGCACAAGGAACTCGTCTTCGTCAGTTATTTCATGGACGGTGATGTCAGGGTCGGCGGTAATAACTTGTTTTTGGGGAATCAAGGAGTAATTTTTCTTGAACTCGAAGTCGCCCAGTGCTCTTGACAATGCAAGGTTTCCTTGAGAGGTCATGTGTGAGCCAGATGATGAGGGAGGGGCCAGAAATACGAACCATTTACACGTCCGTACTCTATGAATCCGCCTGCACCAACGATGCGGGCTCGCTCGGCTGGAGAAGATTGTTGGTAGGGGGAGATGGGTAATAGAGAGAAAGAGCATACTATCGTTGGCGGGTTTATGATCGAAGCTCAAAGGCTTGACTTGGCCTTTGACACTGATGACAGAGCGAGAGTCTCCTGCGTTAGCCTGGGAAGGATGTGAACGTAAAGACGGGAGGGAGCGGAGATTACGACGCACAACGTAAATTTTCTTATCATGAGTAAACAGGGCAGCGACGGCAGTGCAACCAGAGGGATCGCGGGTGTGAGCGGGATCTGGGGAAGATTGGGGACGATTGAAAGATGCTGCGGGGGGGACATACCAGCGAGAAGATCTTCGTCGGTGCCGAGGAAAGCCTTTTTCATGGCCTCGTCGTAACGCTTCTCGCGATATGCATCTTCAGCAAGAAGACGCTTGTGGACGTTTTTTCCGGCGAACTTGGCGACGGTGCCGCCTGAGGCGGGGAGTGAGAGCGAAAGAGAGGGAAGAAGGGGAATGGTTACCGCCGTGGCCGTCGTAGACACCGAAGAAAGCATTCTTTTCGTCATGCTCCAAGGCGAGGACAGCTGCGTGAGCGTCCTCCATGGCTGGGGAGGGGTGAGCGCGCAGGCAAGGGACGGAGGAGAGACACACTGATTCGCCAGCCCTGCATCTCGGAGACGGCGAAGAGAAGGCGGTCATCCTGGCCGGACTCGGACTTCTTTTCGGTGGCTGCGGGAGGACGGGTGAGCGAGACAAGGCGGGTAGGGGGGCACTGACCGGGCGAGGAGAGAGTTTGGCCCTGGACGCGGGAGGTGAGGGGGGTGGATGGGGAGGAGGGAGAGAGGACTCACCATGCCTTGCTAAGACGTATAAGGAGG
>JBBPOI010000050.1:0-39189 GCA_038091355.1 Phylloboletellus chloephorus | reverse complement strand
CCCAGAGGGGCGAGCGTGGTATTCGCATTGCAGATCTTAACTATCGCAAAGCGAGTTTAGAACTCGGGATGCTCAAAGGCAACGAGTTCGTGATCACATTACGGTCAGTGGAGTTTCCGCTCCACCCGCGCACTTCTGATGCAGGACCATTCTTAGCAACGTGCAAGTCGATTCTCTTGATCTAGTTATGAACAGCATGAGACAAAAAGGATTCATCAACTATTATGGTATAGTACACTGACGCGATATTTCAATGTGAAAACCTGACCTCTTGCAGGCATGCAGCGGTTCGGCACAGCTGCAGTACCTACACACACAATTGGCTTGGCTTTTCTCCGGTCTGACTGGCACAAAGCTGTCTCCCTGATTCTTCAGCTGCGGCCCGGCGAACACCCGGACGTTGTCGCGGCTCGTGAGGCATGGCTGGTTGATCGCGATCTAGATCGTGCTATTGCCCTGATGCCCCGTCGCGTCGTTGCGGAAAGGTGCATACTAGAAAGTTACAAAAAGCAGGGTGGCGAGACAAGGAACGCCATGGGCGCACTCTCGACTGTGAGCTGAGCCGTCACGTGCTGTTCCACGAGGCAAGCAATGCTGATGCGTCGTACGAGATTCCGCGCAACCTCAGGTTGATGTACATACATGCTTACCAATCATACGTTTGGAACGCCATTGTCTCAGAACGCATTCGCATGCATGGTGCTGACAAGGCAATTCCTGGAGACTTGGTATTCGAAGAAGAACCAGCTGGTAAAGCAGCCCAGAGTATAGACCCACTTGACGTGGACTCGGATGAACCCATGGCGGTTGATGAGCACGGTGAATTCATCCAGCTTCTCTCTCGGTGATTCGTATCTGATCCGTGCTCAAAGGGGAGAGCGGCAAAGCTCCTAGAAAAGCTCGTAAAGTGCCCTGGGTTCCTCCCAAGGTGAAAACTCTAACTGGAGACGATGCCCACAATTACTCGATCTTTGATGTGATCATGCCCCTACCTGGCAGAGATGTGGAGTACCCCGGAGGTCCCCTTGGAAAGCGGTACCGCGAATTCTTGAAAAGAGATGGGTTAGACCCCGATAATCTCCTCCGTAAACAGAAGTAAGGTGAGGTCACCCGGCGCTCTGATCTTGGCTGAATGGCTTCCACCCAGGGAGTACACGCTCAATGGATCCTACCGGAAAATTCTTCAGCTACCAAAGAATATGACATGGTCTGTTCTCCGGTACACGGACCCCGATGTCGCGCTGGCGCAGGCGGACGAAGACAAACACCTGGGCTTTGATCCCCCGAGGATAGTGGAGGACGGCAGATTCATGGCTTTGCAAATCAATCTGACGCTTGGGACGGCGGCCTATGCTACCATGGCTCTGCGCGAGCTGACCAAAACGGAGACGAGCTCGCATTTCCAAACGGGACTCACACAAGCCTCTGAAGACCAGCAGTTCCGAGGTACAGCGATCCCGGATGGAGACGATGGAGAGGAAGAAGACACGGAACCGCAGACTATCGTTGAGGATACAGTGTGAAGGGTTGGCCTAGTAGATTTGTTCGAGCGTGAGGGCCAAACGAGTTTACTCGAATGCTGTGGACCCGGTGACAGTCGGAGCCGCGTATTGTGCATAAGCAATGCATTGTTTCTGGTCCATATTCTTGCACCGAGTTTCGCATTGGATTCCCTCTGTGTCCACCTCCCAACGGCTGCAGAGCGCTGCCAGTGAAGCTTGGCCGAACCTTTTGTCCCTGCCTGCAAGATGGGTCGGATAGAGAAAATCGTCTTCTTGTCGCTCGTGTTGGACCTTCTTGGCAAGTCGACTCGGCAGACGTCTCGCTCATTTGGCTGACGTGTCCGGAAGCTTTTACGATTCCACTCCCTCTCTTCCCCCGAATTGTCGAATGGTATACAGTAGTAAGTACCGCGTCGTGTGTATTATTCTCCACCCCTGACAGGACCTTGACAGAGAGAAGGGTCTGATCCCAACGGCTTGTTATCAAAAACGCTGCATTCCATCTCTTCAATTCGAGCCACATTCTACAAGCCCATTAATAACCCCCAGAGATGGGACGTGGTACTCCTAGGCAAGTTCATGTGTTTGGCCAGATGTCGTCTCAGCTCACTCGATGCACAGGGGGCTTGATGGGCTCAGCCTTTTCGTATGTATCCCGAGTGGTAAACTATAGCTCGTCTTGACCCCCACGCCCTTCAAGGACGCTTCAGTTCCTCGTCGCTCCACGGATTGGAGCTCTCTCTGACAAGTATGGGCGCAGGAACGTCCTTCTCGTCACCATGGCTGGGAACATTATCTCCGCGCTCGTGTAAGGTACATTTCGAATTACTCAACGTGCATCATGACACGAGCTATCTCGCAGCTGGATCAAAGCCACCACCTTCTCGTCCTACATGCTCTCTCGCATCATCGGGGGACTTAGCGAAGGCAATGTGCAATTAGCGACGTACGTACCTCCGCCTTTCATTGCGCATGATGCGATCGTCTTATTTGTTCTTCGACATCGACAGTGCCATTCTCTCGGACATCACCACCCCTGCAGAGCGCTCGAGCTCGCTTGCTCAAATTGGGATCGCGTTCGCGATCTGCTTTTGCATCGGTCCGCCTATCGGAGCGTACTTTGCCTCTCAGCCGGTGCCGGCGTCCGTGAGAGCCTTGGGCATCGAGTTGAACATTTATGCTGTTCCAGCACTGATCACGCTGGTGCTTCTATCCGTAGAGACGCTCTTCTTGGCAGTGGCGCTACCCGAAACGAGGGGCACTCGACGCGATGGTGGCAAGGATTCGATGCAAGCAGAGAAACCAAAGACGACGTCGCCAGCAAGAACAGTGCAAGAACGGCTGGACCTTCTACAGACATTACGATGGCTTCATTTCTTCTTCTTGGGTGTCTTCTCGGGCGTGGAGTTCACGTTGACCTTCCTCACTTTTGATCGTACGTCGTCATCGCTCACCCAACCGTATCCGTCAGGGTGACATGTCTCCAGTGTTCGATTGGAGCAACAGCCAAAATGGCGCGCTCATCGGGTCGATTGGCGTGATGAGCGCTCTACTCCAGGGTGGCTACGTGCGTCGGATGATCTCCAAGGTGGGAGAGGGCAACATGGCGAGGCGGGGAGTCCTCAGCTGCGCCGTCGGACTCGCGTTGCTGTCCCTGGTGCCCCGATATGCTCTCGCGCGCACCACCCCCACCGCCGTTCACGTCCTCCAAATGGCCGCCGTCTGTCTCGCGTTCACGTCCGCCACGGTCGTCAGCACGCTGACGTCCTTTGCGTCCTTGCAATGCGACGAGGGCGTCGTCGATCGAGAGACCGGGAAACCGGTGCAAGCGCACCCGCGCCTCTCCAAGGGGGTCGCGTTGGGCGTGTTCCGATCCGCCGGTCAGTTGGGACGGGCGATTGGACCCTTGCTCGGTGCGTGGCTTTGTCATGGACGGTTGGTCGCCTTGCTGAGTCTGGGGATCGCTCAGCGTGTGCCTCATACTGGACGTTCGGTCCATCAGCAACCTACGGTATCGGCGCTCTGGCGATGGTCGTCTTGGCGGTGTCGATGAAATCAGTGGCCGCCATTCCGAGTCTGTCCCAAAGACACTTGGAATGATAAAATGGTTGAAAAAGTACATGGAGTATGTGGCTTATATATGGACGCAAATAACTCGAACGCCAGTGAGGATCTCCGTCGGAACAAACCCCGTCCAGGGCTGTTATCTACAGATGTTAGCTGAAGCAATAGGATTTAGCACTATTGTAAGGTATATGGTCTGGCAAGCAAGCAATGTCGTGCTGTAAGACAACTATGACTCCGCTGCGGTCTCGACATCAATGAGGTTCTGTGATGATGACATGCGGCTCTCCATGCGGGATGTCTGTGAGCTTCCCTGATAAAACAACAGATCGGCTTCCCCCGAGACAATACCCAACCGACCAGCGTCTGGAGGACAGCGAGGCTTCTCAGGCGGAAGTTGCATCGAAGGTTGCGGGGGTGGGCTGCGCGTCGGAATTTCTGAACCTTGTGACTGAGTGAAGATTGCAGGGAGGAAAAACAACACGCCTCGCGAGCGGTGGCGCCTGTGCCGGGATGGAGACCGGGAGGCGACGACAGGATCGCGTCGACTTGTGAGAAATGCAGCTGCGCGGTCCTTGATGCGATACACAGCATCGAGGAGTGAAGACGATCCACGATGAGTGGCAGCGGGGAAGGTGTCGATAGAGGACGACACGTCGGAAGGAGCGGGAGAGGCCGCGCGAACATCGAAAGGAAGAGGAAGAAGCGAGACATGCTCTTCGATTGGGGAGTGGAGAGTCGAACTGGAAGGGGAGGGCGGCTGGGTGGAAGCAAGCGATGGAGGGAGAAAGGACCAACGCATGTCGAGGTGCCAACGGCCATTGCGCTGAGTGAATCTAGGAAGGAGGACATCGTAGCCACCGATCCTGCGAAGACTGTACTTCCTCGGATTGCTTGGCAGGGCAAGGCGGTACACACCCCACAACAAGATTATCAAGCCCAGCCACATCAAGGGCTTGCCCCAGTGGCCGAGGAAGCCAATGAAGGCAGCATCGTCAGCATGCCAGCTGCTACCGTAAAAGTGGGAGAAGAAAGAGTGTGGAGCCTCTCCAGGCATTGCGTTCTTGCCGTAGAGGGACTTTGGGAGAATACGTACGTCACCAGGGTGGTCGGGAGTGATGGGGTGGGAAGAGGTGTAGATGCTGTATTGGGCGGAAAGGAACATGGGGCCGGTTGAAAACATGACGGTTGGGTAATTGAGGAACCAGTTATGATCGAAGGTAACGAGGTTGTGAATGGTCTGGGCGAAGAAGGGATGGCCCTTTTCAGCGAAGATGAGATCGTTGGAGACGCCGACGGGGATGGTTTTTGGGAGAATGACGGGGTATAGCAAGAGCGGGTCGAGAGGGCGCAAACAACCGATGTCGAGATCGAGATATATGCCGCCATAGTGATGGAGCACAAAGTAACGAATGACGTCTGCACGCTGGATGACATATTCGTAGTTGTCGAAGGTGTCGAGAAACCAGGGGTAGTGCTCTGCGATGAACTCGCGGGAGCTGGCGTCTGTCCACAACATGTACTCGCTGCAAGGATGAGATGGGGCGCGGGGAGGGGAAGGGGGGACGCACTAGTCGGACATCATGGCACGACAGGCCTCGGAGACGTTCTTCCACTTGGGGGGGAGGGTCTGGGACTTCCAGGTCTGGTGGAGGATGCGTGGAATGCGCGGGGGAGTGGTGGCATTGTGGAGGTCGCTGTCTGAGAGATACGCGGCAGGGCTGATGGCGAGGTAGTAGGAGACGGAGGAGAGGACGAGGAGGGTGCCGACGAGGACGAGCCCGAGTACGACGAGGGCGACGTACAGCGCGCGTCGCTTCGCCATCATGGGACGAGAATGGACGAGGAAGAGGACAACGTGCAAATTGCCGAATCTAGCGCGTGTAACCGAAAATGCGCCCGCAGCTCAACCCGTCCCCGTTGGCCGCATTGCCCGCTCAAATACGCGTTCCAGATGTCCTCCCACCGCACTCGCACTCGCACCCACACCCACACCCACACCCACACCCAGCCCCGCTCCCCCCCACATCTCCCCGATCTCCCCCAGCACACCCAGCGCAACCTCCCAGTCCCGCCGCGACCAGTCCTGCCCCCGCCGCGCACCCCGTCCCTCGTACGGCCGCGTCAGAAACACCTCCACCCGCGGAGACGTCTCCCCCCACGCCCTCTGCGCACGCAGGAACTCCAGCGAGTCCGTTGCCGTCCACAGCTCCATCCGTTTCTGCGCATACCCGGGGGCGTGCCGGGACGTCTCCACCCTCCCATAATTCTCTCCCTCCTGCCCTGCGATCCGCGTCGCGAGCTCCAGAAGCATCCCCCCAAAGTGTTCGATCACCTGCAAGTGCAGCACATCCAGCACGTGACTCGGACCTGCCTTCGTGGTATCGTCATCAACGTCCATCTCGTCGCCATCTCCCTCCACCTGCACCGAGGAATGTCCGCTAAACCGGAACATCGCAGCCTCTGTCCCGAACACCCCCTGCGCGATATCCCAACTGCAGAACGATCCCCCGTTAGGATACACCGTCGAAATGCCTGGTCACCTGTGTCATATCCGCGCTGCCACTTCCGACGCTCGCCACATACCGACGCTTTCCGCCTCCACAGCCAGAAGTTTGTCTCTGCTACACAGGAACGTGCGACGCTCTCGCACCCGGAAGAAGTACTGACAACAGTCGAGAATCAATCCGTCACTCGCTCTGTCTGTACCGATCTCCTGTGCACATGCGTCAACGGGCCTTTTCTGTAGAGACCTCTGAACCGCACGTACCTCCCCTGGCTCTCTCGTCTTCCAGTTTCCCGATGGTTTGCACGTCTCGTCCAGCGCTTGGCCCTTGACGCTCTTCCTCTCCTTGACCTTCTTCAGCAACCACGTGGACGCTCGTCGTGCAAACCACGACAAGCTCTCGCGGTTCTTCTGGCTGTAGGTTACAGTCAGTTGGTGTTTAGTGTACCAGATGCTTGATCCGTGCCGCACCCATCCAGTTCGTGTATCACGGCCCCAGGGATGATCAGCAAGACAGGCAACCGCTGCTGTTCCGCCTCCGACACGAACGTTTGTATGGTGTCAAGGAATTCCAGCAATATGTTCGTGTCCAGTACGATAATGGCCGTCTGTTCGGCCAAGGGTATCTGGGTGGAATCGACGTTACCCTGGTGCACTGAACCTCGGACGGCGGACGCCCACCTGCATGTCCACGTCCATATTCGTGATCTCGTCTATCGATTGAAGGGTGGCATCAAGCTGGGTCGTCTTAGTAGCTGTGTCAGAGGGACAGTGGGTGGAATGCTACCTACCCGCATAGGTGCTCCATTAAGCATGGACATTCGGCCTCGGGTATGGTAGCAGTTTGGCACAAGGTGGCAATAGAGTGTGTTCGGGTGTAAAATAAAATACAGACAAGACTGGTAGCCTACATGTGTAAATACATATAACGTCGTGAAGTAGTATCGCACCGTTGCAACTTCGGGGAAGCGTACACCTCCTTGCAGGGTTCGAGGGAGCGATCATCGGCAGTTCGACGGTTTCGATGAGAATATGGCTTTGGACTGGGAAGGAAAAGACCTCGTGCGACTATGCTTGTGCTCAATTCTCGAGGCTTCACGCAATGATATCCTATTACTTGGTGCACGATGCGAATAATACAAATGATTCAGCGACCAATGCCCATGAATAAACTACTCCAATAAAGACGACAGACGATCGATTGGCGACCTCGTCATGACAGAGCAAGCTTCTTCATAGGAGGAGTACCATCCGCCTCTTGGGACGAATAGACATCAGAACTCTGATCCTCGTTGCCGATCTTACGCTTAAGCATAGCACGTTTTGCATCAGGCGAAGGTGACAAGGAAGTCCGTTGACCATTTCCCCTCGGAGGTGTTGGACGGATGCCAGCCACCTCTGGCGTCCACGAGCGACTGCGACCAGACGTACCATCCAGCAGCCGTACCGCGAGCGTCTGCGCAGACGTTGTAGCTTCCGAATGACACGTCGCATGGTAAATCTACACCCAAGTCACTAACAGAAGAGGCGTAGAAGGACAATAGCACGTACCCTGTCGTCTCTCTTAACGGCGTTCCTCCACACCCACTCTTCGTCGTCCTCCAAGAACTCTGACTTCAAAGATTCCTTACATATCGGACAGGATATTGACTTTGCTTCATCGCCCGGTGGAACCACAACAAATTGTGCACGAAGTTCAGCATCACGCTGTGCAGCCTCAGCAGCCGCTGCCGCTTTCAGAGAAATGGATCCACAGCCATCAGCTCGGCGCTTTCCCTTCACATCCGATGTTCCTTCATGAATCCAATCCTGCATGTCATTGTTCAGCGTCAATCGAACCGATACAGTGCGTGGGGTTGCCATACCTCTTGGCTCACAAACCAACTCCTGCTATGTCCACGGCCCTGGTTCTGATTAACTTTTCTGTTCTGTCTGAAGTGCATGTCTAAATGGTCGTCCATGGCCTTCTTTCCAGATGCATCGTCACCAAAACGCACGCCACACTGCTTACACTGAGCGGGAAGTCGATCATACAAAAACGACAGGACGAAGGGCCGTTTTCTGAACAAGATATCTGAGCAAACCGGCGAATCAAGTGTGAGATGAAACCTACCTAGCGATGTCCGTGGTGGTAAGCTTTATCTTTTCAGAAAGGACAGCCTTTCTGTAAGCACGAGTGTTGTCGCGGGTAAGACTGCTAGAAGGCGGAGGCGTCGGCTCCTCGTCATTGTTTGCGCCAATCGTTGTACTTTCGGCGGAAACGACCCCTGCCTTCAGAAGGGCATTATAAAGGTTCGCTATGCTGCTGGGGGGCATTGCTGGAGCCACAGAGGGCGGTGAACTAGCTTGCGCAGACGACAGTAGAGCGGAGAGGTGCAAGGGTTCTGCCTTTACATGTTCTGATTGATAACTGTATGTACCAGTTGGGTAAGTCGATTGAAACGGGCGCGCGTAGGCAGGGTGTTGAGAGTACGGATACGTGGACGTTGAGGGTGGATATGACGAGGGAGGGGGCGGGGCAGCCAACACCTGAGACGGTGGTTGAGGTGGGCGGGTTAGCGATCGCAACTGGCTTAGTATCTGTCGCAGCTCGTCCTGAGAGACGCCAGCCTCCACCAGTTTGCGCAACTAGAACATGCATAAGATACAATCGGTGATGGATACTGCAGCCTCCTACCTGTTGCAAGACCTCGACGTGTTTCTGGACTGTAGCATCCCAGGGATTGGCCTGAAGAGCCCGCTCCTTCTGACCTAACGTGAACTCGAGCTCGCTAAGGACTTGTACCTTTGAGACTTGGCCGGATCCGTGTCCCTGTGCGACGGGTGAGCAGCAGCTGGGTGGGAGAAGAAGACGGAATGCTCACATCAACTGACGAGGTAGAGTCGCCACCCCAAACACCGCGTTCGATGGCGAGCTGGGTGATTACGCCGAAGAGTTCCTTGTCCCGGGGGGCACCAGATCGCCAGGTAAGAAGCATTTCTTCCATCTTACTGCGCGTTGCCTGGTCCACCTGCTGATAAGTGTCCAAGAAGAGGGGGATAACGAACGGCGCGAAGTGGCGCGCATACGGATCAAAGACATTCTTCGAGATGGCGTCGAGGAGATAAAAGGCAGGCAGCTTCATCCACGGAGGAACCTGGAGAGGGGTAAACCAGAAACGGAAAGATGAGTCAGCAGAGGACTATGGCGGATGGAGAGGACAAAAAGAGGCAGCGTGTTCTACGACGACTTGTGCTCATGGACTCGTCCTCTTCCTACCGCTGCCAACAGCGGGGCCGTGAGAGGTTATCTTTGCTCAGACTACATCAAGGGGTCTAGTACAGATACATAGTGTGCAAGCAACAGACACCACTGCCAAGCGCAAAGACGCTCGTCCATCCCGGCCGCTGTGATCATGTGAAAATTTCATTGCAACGGACAAGGCTCACCCTTCGGATGTGTGCGTCAATGCACTGCGCGACGATGTCAGCCCACCTTGAGTACTCTTGAGCGAACATGGATAGGGTCTGGATGATCGGCCTGGAGTTAATGGTAAGCTCTGCCAGACGGGCGGTAAAATCACGTCGGAAAGAGTTGGGATCCACATGATATACTGGAGGAGCAGGTGGCGGCGGTTGCTGGTAGGAATATGCTGCCAGGGCAGACTGATAGCCTGGCGCTGGATAAGTGACCTGCGCATACGTGGGGGGCTGAGAGAACATCGACATGTCACTTCAAGCTTATGACGCCGCAAGATCTTGTCAATGTTACACGAGTGAACCGCCAAGCGAGAAGACTCTGTATTCAATATTTCACTTAAAAGTGACGATGGCCGGAGCTCCCAACGAAACGGTGATGGTGGGTGAAGGTAAAGAAGCAGATGCCACAATCCTGGCTTGGCAATCGCTGTCTTATGCCAATTCAATCTCCGCCCGCAAACAGCCGGCTTGTCTGCTCGCTGTGTAGACTGCAAAACGCTCAGCGTCCTCGACGAATCCAAAGTAAGTCGCATCCAACGACGCTCTAGTCGGTCCTCTCGCGCAACTTCCATCATGGATTTTGTTTCATGAAGCCCGGAAGCGTGAATCCGATGGATTCCATCGGCCACTCCGAGATGGCGAACTCCTTGCTGACTGCTCTGTATCTCAGATGCGCGACATCCTCAAGACAGAAGAACTCAGTATTCCCCAAACTGTCACTGTCGAGATCAAGTCTCGTGTCATCAAAGTGACTGGTCCACGCGGTTCGCTCACGAAGAACGTTCGTCATGTCGACATGGATATCCGAGTGGTCAAGTCTGGCAAGAGCCACACCAAAGTTACTTTGGCCGTCTGGCAGGGTGGCCGCAAGCACGTTGCTTGTCTAAACACCATCCGGAGTCTGATCAACAACATGATCATCGGGGTGACCAAGGTATGCCGCATCAGTCCTCGAGCGGAACGAGATGGTGACGCGGCAATCAGGGCTTCCTCTACAAAATGCGTGCAGTCTATGCTCACTTTCCTGTCAACACTATCATTCAAGACGACGGACGAAAGCTGGAAATTGTAAATTTCCTAGGGGAGAAGGTGCGTCTTGCGATGAGAGCGTTACTAGACGCAATTTAATTGCTCCACAGGCTGTTCGGCACGTCAAGATGTTAGACGGCGTGACAATATCAGAGTCGAAAGCACAAAAGGACGAGCTCATCCTGGAGGGCAACGACGTCGACAACGTCTCGCAATCGGGTATTTCGACAAACCAAAAGGATGCACCTGCGACTGACATGTCTTTGCAGCCGCATCGATCCAGGGCAGTTGCAGAGTGCGGAACAAGGATATCCGTAAATTCCTTGATGGTGTTTATGTTTCAGAGCGGACGACTGTGGTCACGGACTGAGGAGGGGGCATACTCAAAAGCCAGGCTACGTATGCGGTTATGTCCAACAGTTCTGTATGATCACGCATGCCATGCCATATCATCATTTCATCTGCATGATATACGACAGCACAATGTAATCGATCCGCAAGTGGAAAGCTCACGGAATGAACGGGATCCGTGTGCCAACTCGACGCCGATAAGCTTCATAGTCGTGGCCGAAGAATTGCACGAGAGCCTTCTCCTCAGCTGTGGGCAACAGTCAGACGACGGACTGCACGAAGTAGGAGACCAACCCCGTGTGCGGCGGTAGAAGAACCTCCAAAGGATTATGGAAAACCCTAGGAAGCTGATTGGATTTTGCAATACCATTTGCGTACCCAAAGCCCAGTAGAAGAAACCAGCGTAGGATGGATGGCGGAACCACCTGGAGCAGTACTGGATCGAAATCAGCTGGCTACGACACCGATTGCTGGCCTACCCGTATACTCCGTCGGTCACTAGTCGATGGGAGTCCCGTTTACGGAACGCAACTGAATGTGAGAAATTGGTAGCTGCATGCATCATTGCGGTTGTCCTCAATGCCTGACCGACAAACACCAAAAGGATGCCTGTCTAATTTGCTGAGGAGAACACGGAAACGCGATGCACGAGTGACGCACCAATGGGAGAAATATATGAGCGTGACTTTGAGGAGGGGATGAAGAACAGGGTAACAAGGTATTCTACGAGCGCGATGCCATTTGCGAAATGGTACATGGTGCCATTGTCAAGCAAGAACGCTGAGGAATCGTGAATCAAAAGGTTGCAAACATCTGTGACGTGCTCACAATCCACACTACACTTTTCTAGATTCCAGCCGGCAGTCACTGCGAACTCACCCCAGTGGAATCCGGACCACGCTGCAAGAAAGAAGCCAAGTTGATATGTGGCCCACCAGGATGAGGCGAGACCGCCATGGAGGAACAGGGCAAATCCAAGCGCAAACGATCCGCCGAGCAGGAACGATATCGCGGACGCTGCGAGGGGGGTGTTTGGAATGTTGCCGAGCGGTTCGATGTTCACCGGAACTGTCGCCAGGGGATGGTGCATGTTTCTGCGTTCCTGCATGCGTCGTTCAAAGTCATCCGCTTGGACGTCGTCCATGGCAGAGCATAAATCCCGTAAGTTGGTTGTTTGACTTTATTACACTAACGTTGTACGGTTAGTACAATAAGACCATGCTGCCTTGTCGATGTAGTGCCAAGCGTGCCATCTTCGCCTTGCCCGTCCGCTGCTTTGCGTCCGCGCCTCGACATGAGACTTGCGACATCAGGAACATCGCACTCGTTGCTCACATTGGTGCGTATTGACGAATGGCGTCGCAGCGGCCTCCTGACCTCTCATACAGACTCCGGGAAAACCACGCTAACGGAGTCCATTCTGCACAAGGCATCCTACATCCCATCTCCTGGCTCTGTCGACAGCGGGAGTACCACCACCGACTTCTTGCCTGCCGAGAGGGAGCGGGGCATAACGATACAGTCCGCAAGCATACCAGTCAAATGGAAGAATTGGAATTTTAATCTCATTGATACTCCAGGCCACGCCGACTTTGGTATGGAGGTCGAGAGCGCTAGCCGCGTGGTCGATGGGGCTGTCGTGTTAATGGACTCGGTCGAGGGTGTTGAAGCGCAGACGAAGGGTGTGTGGAGGCAGTTATCCAAGTGCGTATTTCGTAGATTCACTCTACTGACACCGACATTCACTACGTCTAGATACAACGTGGCCACTCGCATGGTGTTCATGAACAAACTCGACCGACCAGGAGCGTCTTTCAAATCGTCACTGCTGTCCCTCTTAACCCACAAGTTGCATGCGAATCCGCTAGCAATTACACTCCCTGTGGCCTCCATGAGCCCGGAAAATTACTCTCGAGCGGAGCCAGGTATCGATGGCCTGGTGGACCTTGTCAAATGGGAGCTGTGGAAGTGGACAGAGGGGGGTCACACCATTCATCCCCTCCCGCTGGTAAAAGACACCTCGGAATTTGCGGAGATCTTCCCAGCCGGTCATCCCATCGTCCCTCATCTTATACCCGCTCGAACGGCCCTCCTGGAGAACCTTGCGATGTTCTCCGAGGATCTCATGGACCGACTCCTTGGTTTCTCATTAGACCCGTCCTCGTATTTACAAGTACATCCCAAGGAAATAATTCCTCACTTGCGAAAGGCGACCCTCCAAAACCAAGTACTCCCTGTGTTGTGTGGCTCTGCCATCAAAAGTATCGGGACGGAGTTAGTGATGGACTATGTTGGACATTTACTCGCGAGCCCTCTCGACGTACGCTTACAAGCCGAATCTGCGGATGCCCCGGTGCGTCTGTTGGCCTGGAAGGTTGCTTGGGATAAACGAAGAGGATGGATGACATTTGTGCGAGTGTACTCAGGTGAGTATATGACCAACTACGGCTGCTTTCCAACGTCATCGTTACCTAGGGACTCTCAAACGCCAGAGGACTATACACAATGTCAATACAGGTCAGAAAGAGCAGATCTCGAAACTTCTCCTGCTGTATGCCTCGGAAGCAGAGGAAGTTGATTTTCTTCCATATGGCTCTGTTGGAGTCATTCTCGGCCTCAAGCACACTCGCACAGGCGACACCCTTGTCGACGCGCGTGACTTAGGAAAACCTGGTTCCTCCAACGTGTCGCTCCGAGGGGTCACTCCCCCTCCAGCCGTCATGTCAGTCTCAGTCATACCTAATTCGCACTCTGACCTCGACCCGGTTCAAGAAGCGATCCATTCGTTGATTCGTACTGATCCTTCTGTCCGCATGGACAACCAGGAGGGCCAAATCCTTGTCCACGGCCTCGGCGCCTTGCATCTAGAGATCATCGAAGGTCGGCTGAGGCATGAATGGGGCGCCAGATTCGAGTTTGGTAGCCGTCAGGTCAGCTACCGAGAATCGACGAGTTCCAGCATCCCTGCACGGCTGGAAGATTGGTCCACGGAGATCGCAGGGAAAACGACGACCGTCAAGCTTGCGTTATCAGTAGCGCCCCTTGGTGAGGACGAACAAGGTGATCCTGCGTTCGACGGCAATCTCGTGTTCGATGCGAGCGGCCAGCCACTCAGGGCCCCTGATTCGTATTCGAGCCAGCTCGATCCGTTAGCCAACTTGGCTCGTGGCATTGCAAGCTCCCTTTCCAGTTCCCCTCACACGTCTCTCCCACTGTCGCACGTCAAGGTCCAGGTCACGCAATACGTTCTTCCACATGGAGCACCGCCGTCCACCCTCACCGGCGCAAGCTCATACATATTGCGCTCTAAGCTAAAAGAGGCGGGAATGGGCCCTATCCTTGAACCTTTCGTCAAGCTCAAAGTTTCCGTCCATGTGGATGCCCTCGGCAAGGTTGTTAAAGACATCACTGAGAACGGGGGTGAAGTGCTTGACCTTGCTAGCTCGTCGGTAGCAACTGACGAGGATGGGAATCCATATCCTACGGATGGGCTGTATATACCTCCCGAGGAACTTTCGCCCTCGTCAACCTCTCTCGGGGTGAGGGCGTCCGCTTCCGTTGCACCTCAAGCAAAACGAACAATCCATGCCATTGCTCCGCTGAGTCGAATGTTGGACTATTCGACACGGCTGCGTGCGTTGTCCGGAGGTCATGGTAGTTTTGACATGATGAACGCGGGATTCCGGGAGGTAGCACAGTCTCGCAAAATGGAGATATTGAGAGAGATCGGACGCGCTTAACTTCCTTACTGGTTAATGTCATCCTATAACAATTCCCTAACTTCATCTGCATCTCCGAACAACACGGCTCCATCCATATCGTCGTCATCGTCTGCCGCGTTTGCGTGCATGTATCCCGCTGTGTTGAGCGCTTGACTGAAGTCCATTAGATCGTCGTCGTCGCTAACGTCCTCGGTTCTTGACATTTCATCGTGGAAGAGAGGCACGGGGGGAAGAACCCTCTCTCTTGCGGAGGGTGCTTCGCTCGGTGCTCTGTCATGGTCCGGAATAAATAGGGGTGTTGTCGCTCTCTGTCCTGCTTTAACAGATTCGTCGGATGGAGGTAGTACTGTCTCCAAGATTCCACGTCGAGATGACGTTCCAAGACCGTCAGATTGCAATCGAGTGACCGCTCGTTGGAGAGGCCAGGGTTCGACGACTACACAGAGGGAATGGCCGGAAATAGGGAAGGATTGATATTTGAGCTTAAGGAGGGGCTTTGGTTTCATTTCTTCTTCTTCGACCACAAGTTCGATATCTGGCGTACCAGGTGGGAGACTTGGATGGCCGCTCCCATCCCACGCAACGCCATCATCCCCTTCGACGACGACGGGATTTGGTGGATCCACGTTTTCAGTCTCTGCATCCTGTGCGAGAAGCGGTTCGACTGACACGTTGGGATTGCCAGAAGAAGATCTTCCATTCGTCTCAGGAGGTGGAGAGACCATGGCGACATCATCTTCTACATCGTCGTCCTGGTCTTCCTGATACGCATGGGCGGCGACGCGGCGTTGCGTTCGTACCGGGCGAGGCGCTCTCCGGATAGCTGGGGGATCCGCGGCGTCCGTGTCTTGTTCACTCTCTTCAGCGGACCAAGAATCCTCGTCAAGACGGCTTTGTGACGCTCTGGGTTTCCCTTTCGTTTTGGCGCGTTTGCGCTTGCTCTGTTTCGCAGATACCCGAGTTCTAGATCTTTTCTTTGGAGGGTTCCGATGAGCAAGCGGTGGAGAGGCAGGCACGGGGACAACGTGCGGACGACGGGGTGCAGCGACGAAATACCTAGACTAGAGATCACCACTCAGGCTCAAAGGCTGCGGGATTCGACACGGCGGCGTACCTTGAACAGAACGGTGTGAGGCTCGGTCTTCCGAAAGAAGTAGGCAAACTGGTAGCACTCTGTGTGGAACATCGACACGGGTGAGCAAGCAGCCAGTCAACGAGGTGGATACGGACCTCCCCGGTGAACCTCGACGGTCCCTCGTTTATTACCAGGCGCGGCTCCTGGGCCAAAGTGAACGTCCTTCTCCGCTTGAAGCTTTGGGACGATTCTGCGACGGGCCGATCGACAAATTAGGCAGAATTTCCGGAATAGCAGATGCTAACGCACAGTGGTCTCAAGTCTGCAAGGACATGTTGCAGGACTACATCCGACATCCAGTCCATGTGCCGTTCATCGAGGTAAAGCTGGTCAGAATATGGGTCAGGCTGGCGTGCAGGACGCGATGGAGAAGCACTGACATATAATGGAAGAACAATGTTGGTGGATATGCGCAAGTAGTACGCATTTCTCGGTCGAAAGGTCATTGTAGTAGTTCAAGACAGTCCATATAGGTGCAATCAAACCAAGTACAGATGCATGCAGGCTACAAGACAAGGAGAGTAAGTACACAAGTGTTACATACAACAAAACATGCTTTTATCAAACATAATACATTTACACATCGTTGATATCGACACCAGGGCCAGAGATGACGGCCTTGATGACGCCCTTGCCATCGTCGCTCTTTCCGTTCCGGGTGGTTTGGAATGCGAGACGAGCGTCCTCGAACGAGAAGCTAATGCAGAATGCTGTCAATGAAGAATACAGGGTTCGCACAGAAACTGACCGGTGAGAAACCAAAGGCTTCAAGTCTATCTTGCCTTGAGCAACTAGAGCAATAGCCAAGGGATAATCTCCAGGCTACGGGGCGATCAGTTTTCAGACGAGAGAATACAAGTTGAGGCAACAAACGCCATAGCGGAAGGATCCTTTCACAGTCAGCTCTTTCACCAGCACGGCAGTCATGTCGATGGTGATGTCAGACGAGCCCACGCCAACCTAGGTGAAGCGAACCGTGGATGAGAACACTGTCGAAAGGTTTGTACGCTCCAGAAATCACCTGCACGTACGTTCCTCCTATTTTGGCGATGCGAATACCAGTCTGAATGGAGACCTCCGCACCGGAGGCGTCAACGACCAGATCTATGGCAGTAGGACCACGCTCTGCAATACCGAGTTGCTGCATCAGTGCTACTGCCGAACGCTTAGAGTAAGCGATTCTCGTCTCGTCTGGCGCCATCGAAGTAGGGAGATATGCGTCCGTGGCAGCATAGGATTTCGCAAACTCAAGACGACCCGATACGATGTCGACTGCGATGATACGGGCAGCCCCAAGGGCCTTCGCGACGGCCATGCAGAGGATGCCAACAGGTCCACAGCCGAAGACAGCGATTGATTGATTTGCCTTGAGACCTCCGAGTTTCGACACTGCGTGTACGGCGACAGACAACGGCTCCATCTTGAGTAGTCGGTGTAAGTGACCGAAAGATTAATCGAGGTATGCAACTCTGACCATTGCGCCATCTTCAAGGGTAAGATGGGGGGGAAGGGGGTAAGCCAAATCGGCGGGAACAGCATAATAGCGGCCAAGAGTTCCATCGTGGGGTGGGGTGGCGGCAAACTTGACGTCGGGGCACAACTTTGCAATGAATGGCATCAATCAACCGCATGCGTGCCGGAGAGTGGATAGTGACCTGGTATCTACCCTCTTTGCAAGCTTCGCATTGTCTGCATGTAGCGCCAGGCTCGATGGCGACACGGCCACCCGGTTTGAGGTTGGTTACCGAAGATCCGACTTGGAATGACGATGGTCAGCACCTGTGGCTATTGAGCGACAATAATGATAAACCTTTGGAAACCACACCAGACGACTCGTGGCCGAGCACCTCAAGGGCAGAAATTAGGAGAGGGAAGGTGATTAGTATATAACGGGACAATAACCATGTCAGACCCAGGTGGTAGTACATAGTCTCCGATTCTTCCATGCACGAGGTAGTGGATCTTAAGATGCGGTCTGAAGTAAGTTCAAGGATAGTAGTGGGAGCATACATCAGACCCGCAGATCCCTGCAGATCGCCACGGATCAGGAGAGGGGGGTGGAGCAAGAGTTCGGACTCGCCGGTCTTTTTTACTTCCACGAGGACATCGTGAGCGCCGACTGACTTGCAGGTCAACGCATGCGGCAGGACGGTGCGGCGTCTCATACTCACGTTGTGGGATCGGGCGCGGCTCGAACTCAGTATGCTGAATGTTTTTGAGGACGAAAGATGTATTGTCGAGAAGCGACATGTTGGACGACTAGCAGGATGAGCTTGAAATATGTATGTACCACAGGCTCATCCGTGTGAACTTTGGCTTGGCTCACAGCTGTCCAAGTCTACATCTCTGCCAATGTCGGTAAATAAAAGTAACAAACGCTAGATAGGCTTTCGTCATATCTTCATCATCGTGTCTTGAAGAGACCATGCAGGTAGGGTAAAAGTTGTCATGGGCATGCCGTCCAAACGAGAAATTTCTATCCGGGTACCGAACTGGCTCTTACTTGGGCTGGTTCAGAACTGTCCAAGGCGGAGTGAATTACGTGCTTGGTAGTCATGATTAGATTATGATAGATACGCTTCAACTCAGGGCAGGCGTCTCCAATATCTCAAAATCACGCCCTCCTACATCTCCTCCCCCCAATTCCCTCTTTCTTCCCCCTCTATCCTTACTCTATCAAAATGGTCTTGTCCAGTGTGCTTGGTTTCCCGCGCATCGGTGCTTCACTCTTCCTACTCGGTTTGTCTGCACCTCCAACTGACTATCCCAGGTGCAAACCGTGAGGTCAAAAAGGCCGTCGAGGCCTACTGGGCCGGCAAGCACACCGCAGAGGACCTCCAAAAGGCTGCCGCAGATGTTCGAAAGACCAGCTGGACCAGCCTCAAAGAACGCAACGTCGACTTGATCCCCAGGTTTGCTCCTCGGCTCATTTATTCGTCTGCATTCTGATTCGGAATCCGATCAGTGGAGAATTCACGCTCTATGACCATGTCCTCGATCACTCCACAGCTTTCAATGTTATCCCTAAGCGCTACGTTGGACTTGGTCTCTCGGACCTCGATGTCTCCTTCGCGATGGGTCGCGGACGTCAGGCCGACGGTGTTGATGTCCCCGCTTGTGAAATGAAGAAGTGGTCAGTAATTTCATTCAGATTAATCTCTCGCCATGGCTCAGTTGCACCTGCCTACTAGGTTCGACTCTAACTATCACTACGTTGTCCCAGAGCTCTCCGAGGAGACAGACTTCAAATTGTTGCATAACAAAGCCCTTCGGGAGTATAAAGAAGCCAAAGGACTCGGCATCATCACTCGTCCAGTGGTTCTAGGGCCCATCTCATTCCTCCTCCTCGGCAAGGCTGCCAAGGAAGCTTCTGCGAACTTCCAGCCCATTTCCCTACTCCCCAAGATCTTGCCTGTATACAAGCAGTTGTTGTCAGAGCTCAAGGCCGCTGGGGTCGACTCAGTTCAGGTTGACGAGCCTGTTCTTGTTCTTGACAAAGCATCCGATCTCGACAAGCAGTACGCTACCGCGTACGCTGAACTAGTCCCGGTCTCTCCCAAGATCATGTTGACGACCTACTTCGCTCGTCTGGATTCCAACCTGAACTTCATCGCTAAGCTCCCCGTCGCTGGTCTCCACATCGACCTGACCCGCGCACCCGGTCAGCTTGATGACGTTCTAACAACGATAGAATCTACACAAATCGTTCTCTCTCTTGGCGTCGTTTCCGGGCGAAACATCTGGAAGTGCGACTTTGACGCCGCCATTAAGCAGGGTCAGAAGGCCATTGCTACTCTTGGACAAGATCGCGTCATTATTGCTACATCATCCTCTCTTCTGCATACTCCCGTTACCTTAGCCAGCGAGAAGCAGTTGACGGCGCAGCAGAAGGACTGGTTCTCCTTCGCATTGGAAAAGGCTGCAGAAGTTGCGACCATCGCTGCCGTCCTCTCCGATTCCCAGGACTCACAGGTGGCGGCTGCTTTGGAGGCGAACAAAGTCTCCATTGCTAAGCGTCGTGAATTTGAGCATACATCCGATGACGCCGTCCGCAAGCGTGTTGCTGCTATCACACCTGATATGTACCACCGGAAAAATCCATTCGCCACTCGCAAGGAGGTACAAGCCAAGAAGCTTCGACTGCCCAAGTTCCCCACGACCACCATCGGTTCCTTCCCTGTAGGTTTCTCATCCTCGGCGGTGGGAAGGACATTTGTCTGATGCCTTCCTAAGCAAACCAAGGAGATTCGTAGCGCTCGCGCCAGGCACGGCAAGGGTGAGATCACTGATGCTGAGTATAACGAGTTCATCAAGAAGGAGATCGAGCTCGTCGTCCGCTTTCAGGAGAAGATCGATCTCGACCTTCTCGTTCATGGCGAACCAGAGAGAAACGACATGGTCCAATACTTCGGTGAACAATTAAGCGGCTTTGCCTTTACCCAGAACGGATGGGTCCAGTCTTACGGATCTCGGTCAGTGGCGCGACTTGCATTTCAGCATGCCCTGATGGACTCCCTGTAGCTACGTCCGACCTCCGATCATCGTCTCTGATGTCAGCCGTCCAAAGCCCATGACCGTGGAATGGAGCAGCTACGCACAAAGCATTACCAAGAAACCCATGAAGGGTATGCTTACGGGCCCCGTCACGATCTTGAACTGGTCGTTCCCTCGCGAGGACGTTCCACGCAAACTGCAGTCTCAGCAATTGGCATTAACACTTCGTGACGAAGTGGTTGATCTCGAGGCTGCTGGTATTGCTGCTATTCAAGTTGATGAGCCGGCCATCCGTGAGGGCGTAAGTTAATGGGCAAGGAAAGTGCAAGAATTGTCTGACAAGTCTACACTAGTTGCCTCTTCGTCGTTCTGACTGGGACGAGTACCTGCAATGGGCTGTCGACACCTTCAAGCTCGCCACAGCGGGTGTCCGCGATGAGACGCAGACTCACTCCCACTTTTGCTATTCCGACTTTGGCGACATCTTCTCGTCTATTCAACGTCTTGATGCTGATGTCATTTCCATCGAGTTCTCGAAGAGTGACATGAAGTTGTTGGAAACCTTCAAGCAGTATGGCTACTCCAACCAGATCGGTCCTGGCGTCTACGACATCCACTCTCCACGTGTTCCCAGCGAACAAGAGATCAAGGAGCGTCTTAAAGCCAGCCTTAGCCTGATTCCTGACCATTTGATGTTCATCAACCCTGACTGCGGTCTGAAGACGCGTGGTTGGAAGGAGACGGAAGGTATGTCCTTGTTTTTTCTTTTTTTTTTTTTCTGCCTCGACGTATGCTGACCATGCTGTGCAGCTTCCTTGGCCAACCTGGTGGCTGCTGCTCGCTGGGCTCGCGAGAATGCTTAATTTCCCCATCGTTGCGCTTCAACAGCGCCCATGAAGTGGTTAATTTATCAGGGCCTTCTCATGTCAGGGGGGGGCTTTGCACTTGACCTTGGGTAGTTGTAACGCGATCATGTGATGTCCGCTCCGGTGGGAGCATCGCGAGGACAGTGCAAATGGATGCTGCTTTTGTGGCCCCTCCAGGTGGCTCCGTGGGAGGCGGGAGCTTGGTTTGTGGTAGTCGGGTTTCAACAATCCTTAATTTTAGTGTATGTTGACCTCGATGCAAGCGATGGATATCAGAAGCGAGTAGCCTTCGACTCGGACTTGCACAATAGCACCACACTCATGATTCAGCTCATTTTCTGCTAGAACATGCGTGTGTGGTTGGGGACAGATGAAAAGCTCCGAGGAAGTGGTAGATTCTGCAAAACTGCCGACTGCACGCTGTAAATAGCTCCTGAGTGTGTTACAATCAATGGGACCCACTGTCCTTACAGATACGTGAATAAACAAACGGGAGGACCCTGGACGCCGTCGGCGGTGCGAGATTAGCATAATAA
The DNA here is from genome assembly GCA_038091355.1 of Phylloboletellus chloephorus. Classification (NCBI taxonomy): domain Eukaryota; kingdom Fungi; phylum Basidiomycota; class Agaricomycetes; order Boletales; family Boletaceae; genus Phylloboletellus; species Phylloboletellus chloephorus. The sequence continues at coordinate 17,525 of JBBPOI010000050.1, read as the reverse complement.
ATAAAAAGATACCATAAGTTACAGTAAGAAGATTCAGTGATCGTCCATCAATGCATCATGCACGACGGTGGAGGCTCGTATATTCTCTAGGGAACCTCCAGACGCACGGTGCTCTCCCTGCTTGGGAAATAGGTCAATTTGAGCAGACGAAAAAAAAAAGAAAGGAACGCACGCTCGGCAAGGATGCGCTACGGATCTCGCTTTTCCCACGGGTGAACACGCTGAGTAACTTTGGTCGACTACGTTGACGCCTTGCACCAGCAGGACCTTCTCGTTCGGGTGGATCTAGCTCTACAGTATCTGGCTCGTCCGTCAGCATCGACCCAGTCAAGTTATTGCTGAGCGTGAGGGTGTTAGAAGCACTCCCACTCGAAGTCGACCGCCGTCGTGCATGGCCTCGAATCGTTGTGACGACAACGTTCTTCTTCCCTCGAAGAGCAAATTTCTTCGACGAAGGGCGGGAGTCACCCAGAGATGTATTTCTGGATGGAATGAATTTCGTCTTCGAAAAGAGTTCACGAGCGACCGGGAGGACTGGGACGAGTGGTTGATGAAAAGCCATGCGGACCCAGCCTCTCCAGGTGAGATCGCTGGGTATGAATTGATCGACCAACTCCTCGAACTACGACGAACGAATAAGCATTCATTCAAGATGGAAAAGCGTACTTACGCTCCAAGTCTGATTGCGGAACTCCAACGAATGGGTACGAATGCGTGCATCGCGGCACTCGAAGGACTCGGCCTTCATTATGCTCAGCAAGAGTTCGATGCTGATTTAGGAGTTCAGCTAAATCAAGACAGCTCGCTGTGTCACCGACCTCGAGACTTTCACTAGAATGAAGGTCTTCTGAGAAGAACGTGTTTTCATTTCCACAGCGTCGTCTTTGTCAGGTCGATCTTCTCGGTTGACCTTCCTGGTACTGCGGGAGTCCTCGTTGACGTTCAAATCTGCTGTCGCGACTTGCAGCAAAGCAGTTGCGACGGACGTCCTCGCGGACTCAGCAGCTGCGCTACGTAAATCGGTGAATGACTGGGAGGCTCCCAGTGTTCTCAGATTAGGTGCGAGGGTGTTTGAATCCAAGGATGCGCGGGGCTTTTGTAACAACCGAGACGAGTCCAGGGAAGATCTGGGAGCAGGCTGTTCCGAAGGACGATGCGTTTCAGGTACGTCACGAATTGCCCTTTGCGCCTTCATCTGATTTCTTCCCCGGCGAGCGGGCCAGACGTATTCCATGAGACGCTGGCCGAGGCTGGCATCCAGCTGTAAACGAATGGGATGAAAGTCGAGTTGAAACTTCTCATAAATCGTAATCCCGCCAACAGGCGCAAGCAACGTCCAATCAGCGTCGAGGAAAAGATTTCTCTGCTCATACAATGAGAGTTATCCAAGATGCACAACCACCACTGGAAATACCTTGTAAAGTGGGTGATCGGATGGTTCCTCGTATTTCGAGACAATCTCAGTCCAGACTGCATTAGGAGACCCGTCGAAAACTTGCAGGTCACCCGCCGTCAAGCTGTTGACAATAGAACTATCCTGTTTGCTCAGCCACGAGAAGTCTATATTGCGCACGGCCAGCTTCGCGAGAAGGTCGCGACCATCATCCAGCATGTGCCAGGAAATTTCTGACGAAGAGGCCTGTAGGAGGAGAGCCGATCTCTGGTCTGCACGACCATCGGTCCTGCTCTGAGCCAATCTGATTGCGTCGAAAATTAGGTTAAGCTCCTCCACGAGCAAGCACACGTGAGCTTTGAGCTTGAGAATCTGCGGTTCTGTCTGGGTACGGTTATCCTGCGCTTGCCGACTAACGTCGTCATGTGTCTCGAGTACGCTCCTCAGGCGGCTTTGGAGATCGGAGACAACGTTGGCTGCAGACATTAAATCTGTGAAGTCATACGCAAAGAGCAGAGTTTCCAGCTTTTCCAGCCGTGCCTTTTGCGCGACATCTGAGAACAGGATCAGGTGCGTGATGATGTTGGAAATGAACTGGAAATGTCGATCGCTTGCTGATACCGTAAAGCGTGGGACACGGACTTGCACCAAGTCCTGGTTTCAAACGTCATGAAATATTTATCAGAATCGTGTTTAAATACTCAACAGTATCGTCCTGCAAGTGTGCCTGCCTTCCTCGGTGCGTATGCTCCGACTTCGAATAAGCGGCGGAATTGTTGCGAAGTCTGAGTCGGTTAAACCGGTCATATTGGCAGTTAGCGTTGGTTTGAGGAACAATGCGGTCGAAAGAATCGCTTTCGCAACGATAATCGATTAAGACTTCCAGAGGAACTGAGCCGCTTCCGTATGCATCTGAGTCAGTTGGGCAGAAGGCTTGAAGACCATTCAATGACATGTAGTTCCTTTCCCGAGATTGAGAATCAGCGAAGCCTTCATACGCATGAAGAGGATGTACCTATGCATGATATGCCCACTGATAGGATCTTCTAAATTGGAAGCATCCGTGATTTTGAACACTTGCAACTTCGCCTGCACTGCAGCAAGGATTACAACTGATTCCGTACCGGCGTCGAGTGAGGGATCATTGCTCCGCAGAATGATTTGGGGCTTCAATAAGAGGCAGAAGTGCCTCTTCCGATGAACCACTCCTTCCCATCCATCCAGGGGATTGACTTCGGCCGGATCCGAGCAAAGCTCTGCCTGCACGTCCAATGACGTGCTACGTCGTCCTCCGACCAACATTCTGCGCAAGGCTGAGGCGGCGGATTGTGCAGCACCTGCAGAAGCCTTCGACTTCTCAGTACTTTGATCAACAACCTGAGCGGCCATGGCTTCGGCTTGGTCACGGATAAATTTGACAGCGCTAAAGGATATAGTCAGTACAGAGGATATACAACCGCAGTCACCCACCGAGTCGCCATGTGGTACTCATACCCGCGTCTGGCGTTGGAGCAGTTGTAGTATCGCATCAATACCTATTGACATGATAAGGTTTCGTAGTCCTTATCGAAGACAAAACTTACATCGCGCACGGCATTGCACATGAAAAGGTTTACGGAATGCACTTGATAAACATTCTCAAAGTCGGCCCACTCATCGGCGGAGACCATTTCGGCTGGCATGTAATAGTTCTCGACATTGCTCTTCCGTGCACCTTCCGGGCATTGGTCTACTTCCTTTAGATGGTTGATGTAATCTCTTAGAAGTGTCACCATTTTCTGCAAGGGATATGCATCAGTATGACCTTCTTCTTCCATAATTAAAGCACACCTGGACGGGATGCGCCGATTTTACCTCTTTCTCGGCGATATGGCGCAGCGACACAATCCGCTGTTCCGCAAGGGAGATCTCTACTTGCGGGACAGCTGGAGAAAAACAAAAACCTAAATTACATAGATGCCGCAAGGGATACCGGAAATTCTTACAGGGTTCACTTCCAAGTAAACATGTATGAGTGTTCTCATCGCCGAATTTGCTATGTTCGACTTGAATCTCGGAAACATGCGAATTCTTCTTGAGGTATGTCACCTTAGGGCAAGAAAGTACAGGGAATAGCTGTATTTCTGGAAGATGATGCGAAGGCGACCAATCTGTTTCGACGAAATCATCGCTGTCGAGCCACAAAGGAGGTATTCTAGAGCTCGAGGAAGCCTGGTTCTTATTGCCGTTGTCGATGTCGGCGGCCAGTTGTTTGAGAGGATCCTGAAAAACAGCCAGCATAGCACGAAGGTCCACGTTCTTGAGGACCACTTCAGCAGCGTAGAATGGCTTATGTCGCACGACCTGAATGCTGTCAGGGACTCTACCCGGTGCAATCGTCTCCTGGTCCCTTTGGTGCATGTCGGCTTGGAAGTGGCTCACTTTAGCCTTCAAGCCTACGATAGTTGTGGTCCCATCCTCCCATGACTTCCTGGTGTCATCGATGCATGCATGCGTTATGAACAACTGGGGTACCGAAATTCGATATTTGAGAGTCGCTAGGTGGCGTGAAAACTTCGGCGATTGTGTCTTATGAGGGTAAAGGGAACCCTGTCTGATTGGCAAGGAGAGCCCGTTGTCGAATAGTTCCCACAACGACCAGAAGTTGGCGAATACCTTCGGAGTGAGGTGAAAGCTACTGGGCGGGGGATCAGAGTGGGTTGATTCTCGTCGAAGAGCAGATGTCATTGAAATCGAGAGATGGATGAAGTTTGACCGGAATCCACGGTAAGAATCATAATCAACCTGCTCTCGATTGAGGACCACTTTGTAAGAATTGTAGGAGACTCACCTGAGGCTCGGAAGTATTTGTTCTCACTAGCTGTACAGTGTAATGTGGTCGGAAATGGAAAAATCGACAGTCACGGTCAAAGGGAGAGCCTGTGCACTTGCTACATTCTGTCCCACTACACGTGCGTTCAAACATTGCCCCTACGCCAAAACGAACGCCAGAGCACAGTTTGGCGCATAACTTGACCCAATCATTCCTTGCAACATTGTTTCCCTGTGCATGAATATCCCGGGAGCCAGTCATCGACTCGAACCTAACGAAGGTGTAAGTCGCATCAGAGTCATAACCATATTGACTCACTTTGGTATAATGATGGACATAGAGTCGCTGGTAACTTGCACAAGCTCCCGATCCTTGTTTGGGAAACCAATATTGATCTTTGGTTCACCTTGCCAACAAAGAGCAAAACCAGCACCATCATTGTCCAAGATATACGGATTGCGATTGCCTAGCAAGGCGTAAATATTTGTGAGCAAATATTTTGATCATTCCTTACCTTTGATATACAGGCGGACTTCTTCCTTGAAGGAAATCTCAATTGACCAGTGGAAAATCAATCGCAACTAAGAAGACGTTCGTAACACAGATAACCTTATGACATGCAATATTCTCACCTTGTCCCAGAACCCTATATGTGGGGATGGATCCCGAGTCTCTGGAGTCAAGCTATCCAGTACTCTAACAACATCCTGGATCGCTGGACTGTAGCTAACTCCCCAGGCGAACGCGGTTGTCCGATCCGTCAGGACTGATACAAGTGGCCGAGCGTATGTCTTGACCGGCATCATGGTTTTCGGGACGTGGACTACGAGAGGGTGGCTGTAGGCGTAACATTCTTCGAGACCGGCCACAGGGCAAGGAATCCAATCAACAGACTGAAGCGGATCCATTTCCTCGGCGACGACAAGGTTAGAATCAAAAACAAGTGAGGGAGGGCCATCATCACCAGATTTAGGAGGGATGTAAAGCAACGGTAAGGGATAGTCACGGAGTGAAACCTGAAGGGCAGTGAGGGATATGTTGATGTGCATCGGGACAAGTAAAGAGTAACACGTTTCGTGCGGAAGTCCGCTCCCTTGTTCGTACAAAAAGGAAGGTAAGTGCTCCGGAGGAAACGTGGGACGTTGAAGGTGTAGATGAAAGCCTGATAGAATGATGCGAAGCAGTGGAGGGACGCGCAAGGTCTTTGTAGGCTTGGCGAGATCTGGAGTCTTCGTTGGGCGTTTCAGTGGTACTACACCATGAAGCTCGCGATAAACAAACTCCTCCTGAGTCACTCGTTCTCGATTGTGCTGGCGGAGCCTCGTTATCCAATCCAGACTATGTGCGAGATCCAAACGTTGACGAGCGTCTTGGATGGAGACTGAATGTTCACCGCCAAACTGATAGTCTGCGCTTGCGACCGAAGTATCCGCAGCTGATAAATGCCTTGACATGACCGCCTTCGCCTTTGCGTCGAAAGCTTCCTCCCGATGAAGCCTTGCTTTTGCTGCAGCGAGGCCAATCCTGAAATTGAATCCCAACTGACTTTCAAAGGGATCATCCGCAGCATCGAAGCAAAACATTCGGCAATTGAAGGTGAGATCGGGTACGAGTTTCGCGGACTCAGCTTCAGGGGCAGGCATAGGAGAGAATTTAACACTTTGGACCATGTGAATAATATGTTTGATGGCCTTGATGGTGACCACCGTAGCGAGCTGGAGTTTAGCCAAAGCATAGCCAGAAGGGATGCGGATCCGTAAGCTGTCGCTGTCGACCAGAATCGGTCCCTTCAAGGACGGAGGAAGGGATAAAGTGCATCTGTGCAGACGGCCAAGTTCCTCCCAAGTTTCTCCGGCTGCTTCAGTGACCGGCTGCCGTTGAAGCACTGGAACCCATACAAGCAACGAATTGGTGGAACAGCGAGGACCATGAGGAGTGAACGTCACATTGAGATGATTAACTCGTGCAACCACAATTTGGTCCAGTAACTGTAAGCGCATTCGAATAGCTTTGACTACGCCATGAATAGTCAGGGTAGAGGACAGCGTAGAGCGCGATGGAGATTCTAAGACTCTTGATGAGGTTGCACACCGATGCAGAATTTGAACCGTCTGTGATGCCAGGAGAGTGGAGTATATTAGACCAAGTTCAAAGTGTGTCAGAATATCGTCCACATTGAACGTCACGTCACACGCAGCTCCTTCGGATTTCGCAGTTGATTTCGGAGAGAATTTGATGTCCACGCTGACAGCTTTCATTCCCATGAGCTGCTTAGTATTCAGGAGGGGACTGTCTCTCTCCGTAATGTGTGGGTCGTCCATGGAGAATTCGTCTGCGGCGGCAGCGCGCATTGTCGTATTCCAGAGCATGAATTTCCCCAGGGCCACAATTGTGTCAGAAGCCTCGGAAACCGAATCCAGGAAAGTAACATCACCGAGTCTATCGACGGGCAAAGACAATTTTGCCCTGTTTTCAGAGTGTGGCCGAGAAGGTGAGAAAGCGTGCCTCTGCTCCACGCTCGTAGAAGAGTAGCGCAGTGACAAGCCCGTGCTAAAGGCGATTCCGCGTGTGATGTCTTTGTCCACATCGGGATTGATATCAGAGCCCGTGACGAACAACACGAATCGTGCTACAGAAAATGAGAGAGCACAGCCCACCGGTAGGATTGGTGAGGAGCGAGAGGGTCTTGCCTCCGAGGACGGCCAACGGGCGGAAAGTAGTGACAGAAACACACTCAGAACTCTGAGCCTTTTAGGATGCCACAACTCCACCATCCCGGCCTCCGTGTAACAATGAAGATCGACGAATATAGTGCGAGTGTTCAAGGTCGCGCAAACAGATTGATCGTCATCATTCACCTCTCCTAGTCCAGTCAACTTTCCGTTCGCTTCCACAGCCTCCATCGAGAATAAGGTTTCACTATTCGCGGATTCTGAACCCCACCTAGACATACGCCGAGTAGCAATGCTCTCAGAATGTGTGCGGAGTCGCAGGAACAGCGGGTACAGGAAGAAGGTGAAGGGGCATGTCATCCGGATCGGGAGGTATCCATCGAGCGAGCGATGCGGAGCTACAGTTGTTCCCATACGGAAGTTGGAGGAGGAAGTAAAGACCATGCCTTCTGTTTCCAGTTCAACAGAGAATGGTTCCTCGACCCCAGGAACATCGGCACATATAACGCGTGCACAAACGCGTCCTACCCTCACATTCGCAACGGTCTGGGGGAAGGGTGAGATGATGGATGGCAGGAGGGGCTCCGACTCTCCGCGTGGAACGCTTTTTGAGGTGTTGAGCTCCGAGATCAGGTTGAATAACATGTCGTGTCGGTCTGTGAATGATATGGAGGCAATCTGGAGCTCGAGGAGCACAAAAGGCAGATCGGCGTCACAGCAAGACAAAGGGTTGGCGGGCAATATTGACGGCCAGTATGACATTGTAGCGCTGACGGAGGTGGAGCCGACAGATAAAACTGGAGAACTGACTCGTGCCAACTCACTCAGCCTATGCAAAGAAATGTCCTGAAACTTGAGGGAAAATAAGAACGCCCGCGAAGTGGTGGGGGATTGCTTTCCTAACCAGGCACAATGGTTGGGGTTCGTCGTTGCGCTGCTTGGTTCACAGGAGCAGGACACGGCCCGCAAGACAGCGTTGTACTTGTGGCGACCAATTTTCTTTGATGCTGTAATAGAACCCAGATCAAGGCGGGCAGCCGCGATAAGTTCGAGAGGCTTGAAGTTTCAGGCCATTTAGCGCATGCGGTGAGATGGATATTAAAGGAGCTACCTTTATACTTTGCTTCCTCCGCTTTTCCATGACTCGAACATGACCATCTGAGAGTATGGAGGACTGGGCAGTGTCAGCTCATTACCTATGAGATCCGCATGAGAACTCACTGCGCTGAAAGGACTCTTCAACCACGGAGAGGTAGCTGTGCTTAGTGAACTATTGGGAGGCGGAACAGAAACGTGCTCAGTCGCAGCCTTGAAGTGCGATAACCATGCCTGAAGATTGTCGGCATCAACATGGATGGCCCCAATCTTGACTTGATTGTGAACGCTACATGGCTCGACAGTACCGTCCCTGGGGCTAAATCTTGCCGAACCACTGACAAGGAAAGGCTCATGCGAGAGCAGGATAGTCTCGTTTTCGGATATACCTGGAATTTCGTGTCAGTACCACCTGAACCAAGTATCTTTTCAACATACTCTGAACTAGACCGGCAGGAGGGACGAAAGCGTGAATCTGTCGTACAACGAGATCGTACGAGATGGAACCCGTCGTTTGTCCCAAAGTGTCATTCCAGGTGCGGGTCCATGTACGTTGGAACCCTTTGGCAAGACGTGACTTCCAGGCGCCCATCGCAAGGGCTCTCGCATTCAACGCTTGGTTCTTTGGAGGAACATGGTCTCCGATCGGGTGAAACTGAGAGCTCTGAGCGAAGGAGACATGGCCCTTGAACGCAACATTCTCCACGATGAACTGGACTTGAGGAGCGTCAATGTATGAGACAACTGCGCGGTCAATGTCCACTTGGATGGTTTCCATAAGCCTTGGGATGAAACGAATAACTTGGTGAAGTACTGCAGTCACGACAAGGCGAATGACAGGCCGAACTGCAGGACCAAATACGACGTACACGCTTGATATCACTGACCACAAGTACAGCGCCAGAGGAGACGGTGAAAGGTCCGCAAATGTAAGGCCACGTCTATGGTTTGTGGGTAGGGGGGGTGGAAGGGGAGCCGGTGGATGCTCGATCTCTAATTTAAAGCCTTCGATCCTGAAGGACAATCTTCTGGGCCCCTCAGCTGTGGAAGAACGGTAGGAATATACGAAACGATCGATCCGCCAGGTCCGGCTGCCTTTGCGAAAGTATAGACCACGAATGGAGCGCAAGCTGACGCTCCGGACTCGAACGCGGTTTGAGAAGCGCATAAGGACATATGGTGCGAGATAAACACGAGCGATATATGAGAAGGAAAGCACGCCGAGAGGCCAGCAGGCAAGGAAGATCCAAGAGGACGGACTCGTCGGCCATTTGAGCAACACCACCATGGCAATGGCAAGACTAGCGAGAAGCAACCTCGAGCGGAATTTAATAGATGGCATTGTTCGTGAGCGAACGACGGCGTGAGTTAAAGGAGTGTTGGGTACGAGGAAGGGCTGGCAACGACACACAGGTGTCAATGATGCAACTTGTTTGCCAGCACGCAGCTTGCCAAGTCCAGAACGCAGAGAAAACAAACGAGAAAACGTAGTGCAGTGCCGCATATCATAAATTTACATAGCACAAAGCGCCATATCATTCTCGCAGAGCAATGCCAGATCGTCAAAACACCATCTGATGAGGATACTGGCCCTTTGTAAGGCCGAAACTGGCTTTCAGGTATTTCGCCAAGTTCGCCTGCTTCTGGACAGCCGCAACGACAACCTTGTCAACCTCCTTCTGATCGGCTGTCTTGGCTTCCGGGAAAGGCTCTTTTGGCTTGGGCTTGCCCTCCTCGAAGAATTCGGCTTCTGCAGAAGATGCACCCTTGACGACAGCCTTGGCAAAGTAAGCGTCATTGACCTTGGGGTCGACCTGTCGCAACGATGAGATTGAGGTGTGTCTTTGCGGGAAAGATACCCACCTCGAAGCCTTCCAGGTCAACCTTTGTCGATGTAGTAATGACATATGCTTGGTTTACCCTCCGTAGGGGGACACCGTTGACCTTGTAGGGACCCGTCACCAACAACAACCCGCTTTCCAGCTGCTTCAAGAACACCACTCTCTTCCCCCTGAAACGGCCAGCGAGCAAAATGAGGACAGAGCCAGGAACGATAGCTGGGCGTAGCTTGGTGGGCTTGGGTGATTTGCGGCTTTTCTTTGGTTGACGAACGTCTTCTGCGGGGTAGTAGCGAGGCGCCTTCGACGTGGGCACGAGACGGGTGCTGCCGTTCTTCTCGCCACTGACCTGAACCTCTTTGGTTGCAGGACCATCTGGCCCGGACTTTTTGGGGCCCTTGTTCAGACCACGGCGAGCAACTGCCTGGGGACGCCGCCCAACGCCGGGCGCGAGTTGTTTGCTGCGGGCCATCTGCAGACATAGTGTCAGTACATCCGGAGTACGAGCAAGACATCCATCCAACCGCCAATCCGACGGGGGTGCACGAGTACGTGGGCTCGGGTCTGTCGCGCTGGAATGTACAATGTCACACTTACCGGTCGTTAGTCTGAGGATTGGGCTGTGAGGACGTCGAGCACCACGGCGAGGATACAGCAGCTGCTTCGTCGGAGTTTGCAGTGTGTGAATCACATTCCTGATATATCCACGACTCGCCTCCTCGCCAGCCACGTCTGATCGACGGATACCCCGCCTCAGCGATACCCAGCTTCATAGTCATGTCTGTGGACGGAACTGTGGAAGGTGTGCAACCTCAGCGCTGCTTGCAATGCTCGTCCTCAGTGTCCTGAAAGATCCCCGCATGGTCGTCTGGTTTGACATCGACAACACCCTCTATTCCGCTAGTACCAAGATATCGCATGCAATGGGCGAACGGATCCATGGTAAGTCCGCTCACCATCACAGATATAGGCTGGTATTCACACCTTTCTCTGGAGCATACTTCGTCTCCCTCGGCATCGATGAGGATGAAGCATCGGAATTACACCACAAGTATTACACCCAGTATGGACTTGCTCTGCGCGGCCTCACGCGCCATCACGACGTAGGTAATTGTATCAGATGACCGCCCTCGGCTTGCGATGACAGACTGCTCGGACCCAGACCCTCTTGATTTTGATCGGAAATGTGATGGCACTCTCCCTTTAGAGGAATGTATCAAACCAGTCCCAACGCTGAGGAAACTATTTGAAGATTTGGACAGCACAAAGGTACGCGTTTGGGCGCTCACCAATGCCTACAAACACGTATGTACACCAACCAAGGGTGGGGAATGACCCCTGACAAGGATACCAGCATGCCAATCGGGTGCTCAAGATCTTGAATGTCCAGGATCAAATAGAAGGACTCGTCTATTGTGATTACGAGCAACGTTATTTTACTTGCAAACCAGAACCAGAGTATTTTCGCAATGTAAGAATTCACGGCAAATGCTCCTTGATCTCGCAACTAACCGACGCTCACAATAGGCAATGATGACAGCCAAGGTTTCTGATCCCTCGAAATGCTTGTTCATAGATGACAGTAAACTGAATGTCATTGCTGCCAAGAAGTTGGGATGGGGCCGATGCGCCCACTTCCACGAAGCGGGGTTAGATACCGTGGAAGGCGGCAAGACGAAGACGCTAGGGGTCAACGGCGATTCGGCTGCAGATATAGAAGGGATTGCGGTGATCAATGACTTGGAGGAGCTTAGAGTAGTATGGCCTGATATTTTTTCCAGTTGATGCCACATGGATGTAGATGTATGTGCGCACAACAAGACGCATAACTGACAGCTTTCCGTCACAATAACATCACGGCCACGACCTGAGAACCTTCGTTCACCTCTAGTATCACCCCGTCATAACCATACAGTCCTGCGCGATGGCATGATTAAGCACTTCACAACAAAATGCTGGTTCTTACTTGATGTTGCACTAGGTAGGGTAATGTTATCCTCGTATTCAGTACGGTCGTGGACCATGGATGGCGGAGGATCCCGCGGGCTAAGAAAGTGACTGATCGCTTCAAACTGACAGGCTTGAGATACTACTGGAAGCCAAGTGGAAGCGGATCCCTCACCTTGTCCGTGAAGCGCATCCTTGGAAGTGTATCTGTCCCAATTCAGCTGAGGGTGATTTCTTGACAAGCATGAAACCTTTTCTGACCATCTTCGTCATCCTCTGGCTTTCCTTCCAGCTCCCACGGACAGCGTTTATATTGTTGGAATAACGGGGAACCCGGCTTATAACAACACACTTCAGCTCAAGTAAACAGGCAATGAGACTCGTTGCTCACCACGTTGGAGTGCAGTATAATCTTGCGTACTAGATGCGTTTGACCAAAAATTAGGAAGTCGATACCATGGCTGAAATAGTTATAAAAGTCTGGTGACCATTGTAAGAGAACGTCCATCAAGAACATGTAACTTACAATCTGTACTCTGAGTAACTTCTTCCAGTTGCAGGTTGGGCGAATGAATTGCCATTCGCTCGTCATCTTTATAATATATTCTTGATGGAGTGCCCAGGTCAATATTGAGATCCTGTGCAGTTGTCTCACCCAAGCGGACATGAACAGACGAAGTAGAGGGACCGGATGGGCCATAGAAGTGAAGGATAACACCGTTGTTAATCTGCAAATGCAGAATAGGAAGGAGAAAAGACACTCAGACTCGATTCGATCCCACCTTGACAATAGCTCGTGAGATATCCCCATACATGACTGGACAGAGGGTAACCTCGTCGAGAGGATCACGCTCTCCATCTTGTGCATCCTTCTGTGTGACAATGATACGCTTTACCTCCTTCGATCGATTATCTGCGATTGCATGCGACGAGGTGCCTTTGAGGCCGTCACTGATAGCATCATCGTCAAAGCTGAACCAGACACCCGGATACCTCAGCTCGTCTCCTGGATACGTTGGACCAAAGGTTCGGCTAATCCGGACCTTGACCAATGGCTCTTCACCGGAACAAATGACGGAGTCTTTGTACCGCAGGGCTATTGGGGGATGAGGGTCCCTTGGCTTTCTCAAGCAAATCGTGTGCAGTCGCTGATGATAGGCGGAGAAAAGGAGATCAAAGTATGGACGAAGATGCAGTATGACCGGCGACGTGGACGCATTCTCCGGGTCGAATTTGACCTCTACTTGAGGGAACAGATGCTGGAGCGTTCGTAGCATGGAAATGACTGACCAGAGAGATGAGCCTAGGGTATGTCAGGCGGGACTGCAGCCTTTGAACGCTAACACAGACCTAACTCAAACATCCCAATGCCTGAGCCGGGTCTTATGTCGACGTCCAGAGTCGAGAACATCATGAACGTCGCAAGTTAGGGTGTTGGCGAGATTTGTCCCAATTCAGTAGGCGCTTGCTTGTGCTTTACTACCTGTACTTCCTGGAAATTGCCATTCTTATACGATATGGCTGATGCACGCCAGCGCATTATAATCAAGGTTCGACGGGCTCCCATACGTCCTTGCGCGCTCCAAATCGCTTCTTCAGGTCTTCCGCAAGTACAGTCACTCCCTTGGGCCCGAAGCCTTACAATTCCTGGAGGAGATCCTTGATCGTCACGAAATCGCGGACGACGAAATCGCGTTTTCCCTCGACACAATTGCCAGGGAGTATAACAAACAAGATGGTGAGGTGTCTGCGTTCATACTAGCAGTGTTCCTGAGTAGCTCGCATAGACGCCGCCATGAAGGTATCTCTCTCTATTCTCCAGAGAGTATACGAAGTACTTCAAGATCAAGGCTCCGGTGACCCCGCCGAAATGGAACTGCTCGATCCTGAAAGTCATTTCTATGTAGTTGATGCCTTTGAAATGCCAGTTTGGAACTGGTCTCACGAACGGGGGACTTTTGAAAGGTATGCATTTCCGTACTCTTCTTCGTATCACTATCAAGTCCAAAGATCCTCGATGCCACCGACGATGTCTGGCACAGCGGAGTCACGCATAACTTCCGCTCGCAACAGACTTCACATCATTAAGCAGAGCGTCCTACGCAACGAACACTTTTCACCTTCCACCTTACCCTCTCGTGATCGAGAGCATCTCGTGACGGTATGGTAAAGGCAGCGATATCGGGAGAGATATATTCCCATGAATCTTGAAACAGTTGAAATCGACAAAGCAGCTTCTAGGGAGAGCCGGCGAGAGATTCCTGCTCCTGGGCATGCTCGCTCATAACATGGAAGGGAAGCTATGCCTCGAAGATGCCGACGGGAACGTTGTGCTAGACGTGTCCAAGTTGGTAAGATTCTGAACATGATTGTATAGCTCGATAGATTTACTTTGATCAAGGACGATCCTGGCGAAGGATTATACACGGAAGGCTGTATCGCTCTCGTAGAAGGCGAGTATACCGAAGAAGGTACCTTAGAAGTGATTGCTATGGGTCAACCGCCTTGCGAAGATCGTGAGACCGCTCGGTAGGCTATATCCTACCGGGAAGGGCAGGCTACTCACGTTTGTAGCTCAATATATGGTCACATAGACTTTCTTGGAAAGGGTTCGACCACCCTGCTGGAAGACGTTCGTAAACTCTTGCCGCCGCAATTCATGGCTAATTTGCATCCAGTCGAACTATGCCCGCCGTGTTCGAGAAGAGCTTTCGGACGTTTACTTCTTTTTCTTGTCAGATGTCTGGCTCGACAATCCCAAAACCTTCATCGGACTCCAAAAGATGTTCGACAATTGCATTGAAAACAACTTCATACCAAAAGTCATTGTCATGTGCGGGAACTTCACCAGCCGATCAATTATCCAAGGGAGCGGGCAGGATATTCAACGATACCACGGCATGTTGGATTTTACCTTGAAGAACATCATGGACTGAAGTTCGCTGCACAGAAAACTTTGATACCCTCGGTCAACTCATTGCTTCATACCCTCAGATCACTCGTGCGACTCACTTTATATTTGTCCCAGGTCCACTCGATCTGACGAGCAATGTGACCTTGCCACGGAGACCGATACTTTCCTCTTTCACGTCCCAGCTTAGGGCCAAAGTCCCAAAGGCACACTTCGCGAGCAATCCTTGTCGCGTGAAATTCTTTGCGCAGGAGATTGTGATTTTCCGCCAAGACACCATGGCAAGGATGTTGAGAAACACAGTAGAAGTTAAGGCGAATGTCACTGGGGCAGATCTGAGAAGATATGTATGCTGCGTTTATTGGCCTCCGCTGTGTTGTATGCTGAGCAAACGTTTGCGTAGCTCGTGCAGACAGTCTTGGACCAGAGCCATCTTACGCCCTTGACATCTCAAATCCAACCAACACTATGTGATTATGATCACGCCTTGCGCCTATATCCATTGCCGACAACCGTAAGATACTGCGTTGCTAGCCAAAACCTGGGTGTTGAACAGCGTTGTTTTCGAAAGGTCGTCCTCGCCGACAAGTACGAAAAGTACCAGTTGACCTATTCCGGGTGTCATGTATTCAATCCTGGGAGTTTCCTCGGCAAGTCGTTCGCGTTTTCAACGTACTGTCCAGCGGAGACTAGCTCAGAAGAAGGTGTCATTGAGATGAATGTGGAAGACTGAGCGCGTATGCGACGTGTAGTAGTTGCCGTGCATAATAAGGGTTGGACTTGTCTCCACATAGAACCTGCCAGACTTGAATCCAGTTGATGTTGGCACGCTATGTCGCTGCTCCCGGCTGCATCCTTCCCAGAGCTTACCAGCAACCCAAGCTGGGTCTCTTCCTGAGCCAACCTCGGAGGACTCTCGTCAGTTTAGACGTTCTCAAGGATGGCTTCCTCGAACTTGCAACTGCCCTTCCAATTCCTCCGTCGTGGCCGGCATATTCTACGACAATTATCCTCTGCACGGTACTTACTCGACTGGCGCTGACCGTTCCGTTTGCAGCATGGGTGAATGCTCGCCCTTTGGATTTTATCTAGGTTCACCGCTGATGTCTGGACAGGCGAAACGAAGACAGTGGAGGGCCGAAGAACAAGTCTTACCTCTTCTGCAGTCAGAGGGACCAGTGATCGCTCAAAGGGTACTGGAGACTATGCAGAAGGAGAAAGTGCGCGGGACGAAGGAGGAACTCCAAGCGATCCACGGCGCCAGGATGAAAGAAATCGTACGGTTCTACGACTCTGCGTCGTAAACGCGAACTGAGCTCGCTCCATCAGCTTGCGTCCCGCCGGAAGGCGCTCTTCGCGGAATATCGCTGTCAACCTAGGACGACGATGGCCATACTGCCCCTCACGCAGTTGCCCGTTTTCGTCGGGTGCTCTGTGGTTCTCGCACGTATATCACAGCACCCCACACCCCTTGACTCCGAGTCGTTCCTTACTCTCTCCACTCTCGTACATCCTGACCCAACCGCGACGTTGCCAATTGCACTTGGTTTCATCACGTTGGCCAACGTGGAAAGTTCCAGGTGGTTTGTGACAGACCAACAACGTGAACGCGAGGTCCAAGTGCAAAAGTGGAAGGAGGAGAAGAGTGCAAAGGGAGAAAGGGTGATCGAACC
Organism: Phylloboletellus chloephorus; assembly: GCA_038091355.1. Classification (NCBI taxonomy): domain Eukaryota; kingdom Fungi; phylum Basidiomycota; class Agaricomycetes; order Boletales; family Boletaceae; genus Phylloboletellus; species Phylloboletellus chloephorus. Next base: position 1,184 of record JBBPOI010000050.1, on the reverse strand, counting down.
GCAAAAGATCATCAAGTCTGCCCTGCGATTGGTATCTATCGGGCGAATCCTCGTTGCCACGATGGTTCCTGGGGTAGCGTTGTTGTCCTTGTGCCTTGGGTCGGTCTGGCTCATCCGCTTTTGCAGGGTGTTGTGTTGTACTGGGTAACGTCCGCTACCTTTGGGCTTGTGCAGACCTGGATATTCGACTACTGGGAGTTACGAAGGAAGAGGAGACTGGCAGCCTCATCGCCCTCTCCTCCACCGCCATCGCCGCCACCGATTTCATCTCCTGCGGTCAGTCCACGGCGCAAAAAGTAGATCTTTTTGGTGAGTGCATGTTCTGTCCCGGAAACAATGACGAGAAAAGTGGTTTTGAGGGCACCCTGCATAATCCTCCCTGGAGAGCAAGTGGTGCCCGATGGTCGTGTCTTGATCTAATCTGATTCCTGCTGTTTCATTCGAGCGACTGGGACTCGTGCGCTGACGCGAATCCGTTCCTTCGATTTATAGTTGACACCCAGCTGGATCGTATTAGAGATCGAGATCACCCATGCATGTACTACCTAGATACTACCAATATTATGCTAGTCGAGGTTGCACAGCCACTCCATAAGCTATGATCAACTACATCTTGCTTGTGTCACGACAAGGCTCGTCCGCCAGTCCATCAGTAACGTCTCACAGTCGAACGTCTCCTCAGGAAAAGTACGCCTTGCGAAATGGTTTACGACCATGTCCCCCAAAGTCAAGGCGAAGATCGTCAAGGACGTGACGCAGATGGTCTTGGCTCGACGCACGCGGATGTGTAACTTTCTGGAGTACAAGGGTGAGTGACGGTGCGTCCCTCTCGCGCTGATGCTCGCGACTGACCGGGACGGCGTGTGGATGTGTGATGCCTCCCAGACACGAAGATCGTCTACCGGAGATACGCCTCGCTCTTCTTCGTCTGCGGGATCGGCTCTGGAGACAACGAACTCATCACGCTCGAGATCATCCACCGCTACGTCGAAGTCTTGGACAGATATTTCGGCAACGTGCGTGCCTCCCTCCCGTCTCGTTTCAGAGATGGACGTGTTGACCCCCGCGCACGACCCGTCTCCGTGTACAGGTGTGTGAGCTGGACCTGTGAGTGTGCCCCCCCCCCCCACGTTGCCTTGGAGGCTGTCGCGTCTGAGTACGGGAACGATCGTCGTGCAGCATTT